>ML255876.1:0-130792 GCA_005239495.1 Nicotiana undulata
AAGCAAAAGAGGGTGGTATAATCCACACACGACCCCGAGGAGAAGAGGGGCTCACCACAACTGATGAATAGATGAAGAGGAGGTACCACTAACGGCGGGCTGAGCTACCTGCTATGAAACCACCTACATCCATATAAAAGATGTAGCACCCCCGACAAAAGGGACGTTAGTATTGTGTAATAGTACTAGTATTTATGAACAAACTTTATCCCAAGTACAATCAACCAATACACAGATAAGAAAAAGGACAGTAATAGGACCAACAATCAAAACACACAGAAAGAGACAATCAAAGTCAACAATTTTACAATCTCTCATTTTTCCCTTTCCAACACCACCATATTCGCGAGTTTCATCAATTTCATATCAATAGTGATAAAGATCACTTTTCCACCCTTATTACCTCGGCCACCCTTATCACCACAACCCACACCTTATTACTTCGTGTTGTGGCGCGCAACCCGACCCAGCCTGTCAATTTATATTTCAACCTTATCACCACAACCCACACCTTATTACTTCATGTTGCAGAGCGCAACCCGACCCTAACTGACAATTTAAATTTAAAAAACAACACCACCAATATTTTCATCACAACAGCAACAACAACAAACAATTTCATTATAAGAACTTTCCTTTCAAGGATTCCAAATTCAACAACAATACCAAACAATTTCATCACATGGTCCTTCCTTTCAAGGATCAAAAATTCATATTTAACATTTCATTTACTTGGGCTTAAGGCACCCCAAACTTTCATCAAGCATCAATTTATGCACAAGGTGTTGCCATAACCGTTCAACTTATTTACAATGCTTCATATCAATAACTTTAAACAACTACCATCTTTGCACATAATAAAGTTGGCATGCCAAGTCACAATTCAAAATCTCATCTAACACAGTGGGGTGGCAATCAACTAGACAGTCAATTCACATATTTTCATATAAGTACACATACTGTATGCTTGCCACAACAAGAGGGATTTTACAAGGGTTAAAGTTAGCCATACATACCTCAAAGAGCTCTTATTTAAGTTTATACAATACACCAACACCTCTATCCATAACAATCAATAAGGAGATAGCGGAAATCGATTAATAATTAGGAAGATTACCCATGGTGTAACTCTCTTAGGGGTTTCATAAAACACCTAACATGCGAAGTAGACTACAAGGTTTAGAAACGGTAATTCCTTCTTCCCTCAACCAATTTTAACATGAACTACCCAAATTAGTTCTTTTAACATCACATACTAGAACTTAGTCCTACATGCATGGCCTATTTCTAACCCCCACCACATATTTTAACCCTTAACCTTTTGCATGGAATTTTTGGAAGTAGGGCTTACCCGGATGGAGGACAATCTATGATTATCTTTCTTGATTCTTGAAGACTTGAGCAAGATTTGGATGATTATGAAGTTAGGCCCCTTCTTTCTCTCTCTATATGCTCTCATTTCTCTCTAGAATCAGTAGATAATGACCCCAAATGAAGCCCTTAAACCTATTTATGAAAATGGGGTCGGGTTATAAAAATAGGAAAAATAAGCCTCCGGAACAAAGTTTGCGATCGCAGAATGGACTACAGAACGAACATGCGGCCGCAGAATGCATCGCAAAGTAGCTGCCCAAAAATGGGCTACACTGGCCCAATCTGCGACGTATCTGCGATCGCAGAGTCAAAATGTGACATGAAATGCGATCGCAGATTTGACACAGGATCGCATTTTTCCAGCCTTTGGTAATTTGATCATAACTTTGCGTAGGAATGTCCAAATGACGAACGGTTTGAAGAATTGGAAACTAGACTCAAAGAACTTTCATTTTATAGGTTATTAATCACATAATACTTTATACATAATTATATATGCTCCTTCAAAGTGTGTACTAGTGCAAATACCTTTGGAATTTTAGCCTATTATGGAATTCTCCCATTTGGCCTAGCCTTAGGCTTCCCCTTGGACCTCGCATTACTTATTATATGACTCATACACTTATCCACCACATCCAATTCATTTACATTATAATTAAAGCACATAAAATATTACAATTAGTCTACCTGGCACCCCGAATCCTATATTGCTTAGCAAAATTTTATGGGGCCTTACACTTATGTTGTTTGTTGTAGTTCTTTTTCAAGTGAAAAGAAAGATAGGATATCTTTTTGAATTAGATTCTTTGATAATTTTGCAGGAAGAAATAGAAAACAAAATAGAAGTTGCAGATGCATTGGCTGTTAAGCTTCTTCAATGTTTCAATTATTCTGTTTCTGTAGTGAAAACAACCTCACAACATCTACAATAAACGTATTTCACTTCAGCTAACAAAATGTATAATAAGATTAACAACTGAGTTAACAAAAAGATGAAAATTTTAATACAAACTAAAATTGTTTTCAGTTCAGTGAATTGACCATATCACACAACACTTATGTACAAGCAGCTACAAATAGTAAATTAAAAAACTAAATAAGGATCTCATGGGTAGGAGTAGGAGAAACAGAAACAGCGATAGCAGCGCCTAAAGCAGCTACTGTACATATAGCGTGGAATTGAAGAATTCGTATGATACAAACCCTTTATCTCAATGGTGATGCTTAACCAGCATCGTAGAAAGTATAATGTCACGACCCTAAATTCAAAACAGGCAGTGATGTGGCCTATCGTTAAACTAGGCTAGCCAACTAATGAGAGTAACATTTTAAGTCTTCCGTTAAGAATCATAATTCAAGATATTTCATTCAGACTTTCTGTTTATAAACACAATTAACAGCACTACTACCAAAAGAGTCAAGTGTAACCACGGTCCCAACATCCGGAATCAACTATCATGAGCATGTAAATGATAACAAGCCTATACTAGTAAAATCCAGGGAATACTAGAAATCGATGATCTAAGAAAGGAAAGAAGGCCAACTATGGACGCCGAGCAGCTACCTCTATCCTTGATCAGACTCCGAGCAGAAAAGAAATCAGATAGCGCTCATATCGGGTACTTGGATCTGCACATAAAGGTGCAGGGAGTAACATGAGTACGCCAACTCAGTAAGTAACCAAAGTAACTAAGGACTTGAGTGCAGTGACGAGGATTTAAAAGTGATAATTTCATAAAAACATGTGCAAGTGAAAACAAATAGAGTAAATCAAAAGTGTACACTTCTCCAAATACTTTGCAAACTCCAGTTTCCCCCATTTAAACTTGCATAAAACATTAAATCAGCGTTTATTAAAGAGACTTAGTGTAAAATGAGTGAAAAAAAATAATCTCACAATTTATAGCCTCTCGGGCACAATATCACTCATAAATAGGGTCTCTCAGTCACTCGTGACTCCACTAGCACAGTCAAAGCTCACACTCAACACTCTCACACAACAAGTACCATGAATACACATAACTTTTGTGGCGTGCATCCCTATCCAATATATATATATATATATATATATATTGTTGTTGTTGCGTGCAGCCCGATCCATATAACATACGCTACGACGTGCAACTCGATCCATATAATAGTCGATTGTGCTCACTAGTGGTGTACAGACTCCTGAGGAGCTCCTACATCCCAAGCGCTATATTGATGCGGCGTAAAGCCTGATCCAATACATATATATATTGCTGTTGCGTGCAGCCCGATCCATAATACATATATTGCTGCGACGTGCAGCCCGATCCATAATACGTAAATTGTTGCGGCGTGCAGCAGGACCAATAACTATCCTCACATACTCGCCTCTCGGCATCACTCAATAATCCTCACAAGACACTCGGGAAACTCATCTCAACTCGCGGGACTCAACCCAAAATACATCTCAGTGTTTTAAAACAGTGAGATAACAGTGAAAATAACAACAAGTAGTAAACATGACTGAGTTCACAAATTTTCTATCAGAATAGTGTGAGAATAGTGTAAAAATACCCCTGATGGTCTAAACATGTCGGCACACGGCCCCAAACATGGCATACAACCCATAAATAAGTATAAGTCGCTAAACTACAGGATATCATAAGGTTTCAAATCAAACGCGCGGCTTAATAGTCGCTACGGGACGAACCAAGTCACAATCTCTATTGGTGCACGCCCACACGCTCGTCACCTAGCATGTGCGTCACCTCATTTATCAAAATAATGCGAAAATACCGGGGTTTCCTAACCTCTAGTCTAGAAATACAATCGTTACTTACCTTAAACCGGCCTGAAAACTAATCCACGATGCTCTTGCCTCTCGAATCGGCTCCCAAATGCTCCGAATCTATCAAAAATCAGGTTAATAACATCAAAATATGCTAAGGAGACGAAACACATTCGAAAATTATCACAATTAGGCACAATTCCCGAAATTGGCCAAACCCGGCTCGGATACAAATCACAAAACTGGAATCCTCATTCTCCCACGATTCCATACATACCAAGAACATCAAAATTGGAACACTATATCCCATTCAATTCCTCAATCAAAGTGTCAAGTTTCCAAGCCTAAACCCCCAATTTAAACATTGATTTTTCCCATCTCACCCTAAATAAGTCCAAAAATCACATAGAAACGAGTTTTAGGTTCAAATATCTTACCTCCACGAAGAACCCTCAAATTCGTCTTCAAAAATCCTTTCAAAAACTTCAAACCCGAGCAAAAATGGTGGAAGAATGACCCAAAAAATGCTAAGGGTCCTATTTATATGTTCTCCCAGCGATGACCGCACCTGCGGTCCCAGGTGCGCACCTGCGCGTTTCACTTAAGGAACCCAGAACTCGCACATGTGGCTGACTATCGGCACATGCGGCGTCGCAGGTGCGGTAAACTCCTCGCACCTGCGGATCTCCTCCTGCCTACAAAAATCCGCACCTGCGCATGCTGGGCCACACCTGCGGCTTCACACCTGTGGCTACCCTTCCGCAGGTGCGGCCACACGAGAAGCCTGGCACCAGCAGCTTCTTTAGCTGCATTTTCCAACTTTTATCCTTCCGATGACTATCCGAAATCAACCCAAGGCCCTCGTGACCTCAACCAAACATACCAACACATCCCATAACCTTATTCAACTTAGTTGAGCCGTCAAAATACGAAAAACAATGCAACAACCCTAAATTCACCTGGGATTCAAGCCTTTGAACTTTGAAATTTCTAAATTTCACCAAATATGCCGAAACCATCCAAAACACTTCCGATTGACCTGAACATTTGCACACATATCCAAAATGGCACTACGAACGTGCTCCAACTTTTGCAATTCCATTCCGACCCCAATAGCCTATTTTCTACTACCGACAAGAAATCGCCAAAAGCTAACTTTCGCCAATTCAAGCCTAATTCTACACCGGACATCAAAACCACATTCCGAACACACTCCTAAGACCCCAATCACCTAACAAAGCTATCTGAGCCATAAAATCTACATATCGAGGTCGTTTACCTATTGGTCAACTCCCAATTGACTTTTCCAACTATTAAGCTAATTTAAGAGACTAAGTGTCTCAATTCTCACAACGACCACTCTGAACCCGAACCAGCCAAACCAACATAACATAAATAGGTTAAATGACACATGACAAAGCTGAAATAAGGGAAACATGGCTAAACTCTCGAAACGACCAGCCGGGTCGTTACAATCTCCCCCACTTAAACATACGTTCCTCCTCGAACGTGCCCAGAGTTGTTCAAACACCACCAAAATTGCTGTGTAACCTACATTGCACATACCCCGGGGATGATCTCACGTCACCCTATCCCATATAGCTCCGATAACACAACATAATTGAAATTTCACAATTCCACCTAACCCATAAAGCTTAGAATCAAATTTCCACTTCTGAAATAATCTATAGGATCAAAATTCAACATCTGTAATTGAATAAGTCTGAACACCCTGCATCAAGTGATATCCATAACCCAATATGTAATCACCTTATTGTAAAGACCCGGCCGGTCGTTTTGAGCTCTAGCATATCGTTCAGAGGTTGGAAGTCATGAAAAACTTCATTTCAGGTATATTGACTTGTGCGTATGGTCAGAATTGAAATTTAGGAAGACCGAAGTCGAATTGAAAGGAAAATATTCATTTTAGAGGCCTTAAGTTGAAGAAATAGAGTAAGATTGGAATTTTGAGTAAACGACCTCAGAATCAAGATTAGAAGGTTGCAGCAGGTTCGTATGATGATTTCGGACTAGGGCGTATATACGGATTGGGTTTTGGATAACCCGGAAACGTTTCGGCGTATAATGTGGAAGTTAGCAGTTTTGAAGGAATTTCCTTAGTTTGGCTTGAAGAGCATTTCATAGATATTGACGTTCGTTTGGGATTCCGAGTCTGGGAATAGCTCTGTATGGTGATTCTGGATTTGGCAGCGCGATCGGAAGTGAACTCGAATGTCTGGAGGTCATTTTGAAGCGATTGGGCTAACGATAGATATATTAGGGTTTTTGAGAATCCAACCGGAAGTGGAGAATTTGATATCGGCGTCGGAATATAATTTCGGAAGTTGGAGCAGGTCCGTAATGCCGAATATGACTTGTGTGCAAAATTTGGGGTCAATCGGATGTGATTTGATAGGTTTCGGCATCGGATGTGGAAGTTGAAATTCCTTAAGTCTTAAATATTTGAATTGGAGAGAGATTCATCATTTCGATGTTGTTTGATGTGATTTGAGGCTTCAAGCAAGTCCGTGTTATGTTTTGGGACAGGTTGGTGTAATTGGATGGGGTCCCGGGGGCCTCGGGTAGATTCCGGGTGGTTAACGGATCAAAAGTTGAAGATGAAAGGAGCTGAAGTTTCTGTCATCTGGGGCTACAGCATCTGCGATGGAATTTTTGGAGGTGCAGAGCCGCAAGTGCGGCCTTGGTGCCGCAGGAGCGAAGGATGGCTGGGTTAGGCTGGAACCGCAGGTGCGACGGAATTTCCGCACCTGCGAAGGTGCAGGTGCAGCCTTTGGATCGCAGGTGCGAAGTTTGGCTGGAGTCTAGGGGGCCGCAGGTGTGGAAGATTGAGCGCACCTGCGGAAGCGCAGGTGCGAGCGGAATACCGCAGGTGCGGAAAACGACCTGGGCATATTGTTTTAAAACCGAGAATGGTTGGTCATTTCCTCATTTCTTCTTTGGTTTGGACAATTTTGGAGGAGCTTCTAGAGAGGATTTTCGTCATGAACCACAAGGTAAGTAACTCCTTCCTGTTTCTAAGTTAAATACAAGATTATTACATGAGATTAAATATGAAAATTTTTGGGAAAATTAGGACTTTTGAAGAAAACCTAGAAATTTGGAAATTTGGATTTTAGCCACGAATTGAGCATGAATATTTGAGTAAATTATGTAATTGAGTCAGTAATGCTTCGGGTAGAGATTTTCTTCAAGAAATTTTGAAGTCCAGGCACGTGGGCCCGAGGTCATTTCATTGAGCCGAGCTGAGGAACTTTGTAATTTGAATTTGTTATGATCTATTGAGTATATTTTCATTTAATTATCCTTATTTGGATAGTTTGGGAGCGTTACGCAACCATTTTAGTCGTCGTAGAGGCTCGAAAGCCGGTGATGAATCTTCGGAGCGAGGTGAGTCTCCTTTCCAACCTTGTAAGAGGGAATTGTCCCCATAGGTAACCTACATGTTATATGCAGTTGTCTGCGGGGGCTACAGACGTACCAAGTGACGAGTGTCCGTTCGTAGCGACTATTATTGTTATGTCTAGGTATTTAGACCCACACCATGCCTTACATTCTCCTTGTAACAACTTATATGTTATGTTATGATATCCTGTTATATGTGGTTTGTTTTACTAAGACTTATGGATTTTAAATCGTATAAGCAGAATTGTTTTACGGAAAAATAATATGAAAATAACTGTTCTACGGGAGATAATATGAAAGGAAGTCATTTTATTGTAAAATAAAATGAAAGGAACTATTTTATTGAAAACAATACGAAGGAAATTGTTTATGGAAAATGTTTATGAAAAGAAAAGAGAATTGTGTGAGCATAGATATGACGATCTAATATGTATATATTGAGTCAGCACACGAGTTGCAGGTATGATTCGCGATCGTGGGTTAGCTTATATCTATATCATGTATTGAGTCAACACAAGAGTCGCAGGTATGATGCGCGATCGTGGGTCAGCTTATTACTATATCGAGTCAGCACACGAGTCGCAGGTATGATGCGCGATCGTGGGTCAGCTTATTACTATATCGAGTTAGCACGCGAGTCGCATGTATGATTCGCAATCGTGGGTTAGCTTATGACCTCAGTCCTTATGACCACCCTTATGACTCCGGCCGGTTTTCTTGTCCGTGTTTGTATATGCTCCTTGGGTTCTGGTTCACTTATATTTTGATAGTCAAGCATTGGTTAAGAGAAAATTATAGTACATTGAGGTTCATTTTTAGTTATTACCTGAATTTCCTTATTTGATATGCACTTGTTGTTTACTGTCCTACCTGCCGACTGCTTTCGCCATATCCTGTCATTTATTATATTGTTGAACCTTAGTGAGTGTCTAGTTGACCTCTCGTCACTACTTCTTCATGTTTAGACGAGATACTCACTGGGTACATATATGTTTATGTACTCATGCTACACTTTCTGTGCATTTTGTTGCATAGGTATCTTCATAATTCAGCGATTGATTTGGAGACTTACTCGGGCTGCATTCATTCGGAGGCGTTTCATATTTGACAGAGTCTCCTTCTTTCTATATCCTTACATTGTATCCCTATTTCCTTTGTCCCATTTATTTCTCGGACAAGAGTTGTATAATTGTATAAATTCCTAGAAATTGCTCATGTACTTGTGTCACCGGGTTCTGGGGATGTGTTGAGTCTTGTTTTATTGAATTAAATGGATTTCCTGTCGTGTTTAATTTACAAAAATTTATTTATTTGATTATGGAATGCAATAAAGTCAACGATTTCGAAATTGTTAAACATGAAGGTGTTTCAACTGATTAAGGGGTTGGCTTGACTGACAGTGGTGTCCGGCGCCATCACAACCCATAGGTTTTGGGTCGTGACAACGTGGTATCAGAGCTCTAGGTTCCCCTAGGTTTCACGAGTCATGAGCAAGTCTAGTAGAGTCTTGTGGATCGGTATGGAGACGTCTGTACTTATCTTCGAGAGGCTACAGGGCTGTAGGAGTACTTCCCTTCTTGATTTCTCATCGTGCGATTTGATTCCATTAAGGCTTATGCCTATGTTTCTTCCTACTCAATCTTATACGTCGCGAAGCTATTACTATGGTTTGAGGCTTTGAGGAATTGAAATGGTGCTACAAATGCGGTGCGTGATGTTTTTCATGCATAGTCGAATGGACTGTTGTTGTCGCCCTGCAGAAGAATATGATGTTATTTCAGCTCAGTAGTTGTGTTTCTGAGAGCCTTGAGGCTATGCTTGGATAGTGATGATGTTTTGATTGATTATCGCGCTATGTTGATATGGATGTAGAATGCTTGCACATGTGTTGGGGGTGATGAATGGTCTTAAGGGAGGTCTCCCCAGAGTGTGATTTCGAGATTTCAACATTTTAGTTCCGGCAGAGGAAAGGCGATTGAACTATAAATGGCCAGGCTTTGGGTGATAAAAGTAATGAAGCTTGGTGTTATCGAGCAAGGTGGAGTATTCACCCGTGTTGTGGTACCGATGTTTGATTGAATAGAACATGTTAAGTTCGCCGGTGCTATAGTTCTTCGGTTGCATTGGGATATAGTGTTGTGAAGCAGTGTTGAAGAAGCAACTGTTATAGACCGTGGTGTGCGGTGGTTAAAGTATGGAATGAGCGCTTCTAATAAAGGCAGCTCAAGAAAGATGATCATCAGAGAGTTTGAAGTCGTGGTGACCTTGTGGTTCAAGAGCTACAGAGAATGATATTGAATTGAGTCCGCAATTGAGAAGCATGCGATGAAGGAAGTCATGTGAGAAGTGTCAGGTAGCGGCTAAATCTATAAATGCCCGGCGTCAGAGACAGAGGTCGGGTAATTGTTTAAAGGAATGATTTCAACTAAGTAAGAAGTGGCAGTATAGCCTATGAGTTCAGTGGTAAGGCGATTGCGTGCCTTGAGGAGGAGTTGAAGTGATTTGAGAAATTTTGTGGACAGGGAGTAGGTCCACGAGCTTAAACTGAAATGTTGGTTATTCGGCGGAAGGTTAGATGCCACCTAGAGGAGTTGATAGGGATGAAGAAGGATGCAGCATAGATTGGAATCAGAAGATGTTGTCACGCGCATAGTGGATGTCCATGGGGAGCGGACATACTAGTCAAGTCGGTGAAGGAGGACAAGCTTAGGATGGGAGTCTCGATGTCGTAGAAAGTATGCCTCACAGCGTGGTTGAAGGTGTCGGTTGGTGAGTTTCCACCTGTGGGTTATCTTCTGTGAGTAGGATAGCGGTTGTGGGGTTGACAAGTTTCTGTGAGGAATCCCAGTGGCTAGTCGGTAGGAAGCACAATGTGTAAATGGTTCTAGAGAATTTAAGTATTTAGGGAATGCTAACAGGAAAATCCGGAAGAATCAGACAGATTGGTTGAGCAAGGTCATGTCAACAAAGAAGAAAAGATCTCGGCAGTGTCTGGAGTGGTGCAAGGAGTAGCTTCGGGCTAAGTGGGGGAGTCCCACCACCTGTAGTTGGGTTGTAAGGTTGTGTCCTCATGGGATTGCGGATTGTCAGTGTATTGGTAATTGTGCAAGTGATTCAATAAATGTGTGCTAAAGTTGGCTCTGTTGGACCAGGGATTAGGCTTTGAAAGATTCAGAATTTATGCTTAAGGCATAGGGAGTTGTAAGGGTAGTGACTCAGTCACGTGCTTCATTGAGAGCAATGTTCGTGTGCTAGAAGAGCCTTGGAGTTTATTGTATTAGGGGCCCGTTAGAGTGGGTGACTCTCAGCAGTGGTCCTAGTGAATTCGAAGGTTAGAAACTGTGGTGTTTAAGGGTTTCAGGCAGTCGTATGATTGAAAATCAAGCTTTTGCAGCATAATCTCTGAGGAGAAGGAAAATTGTTGGAGTGTCCTATGTTATTTCAGCACGTAGGATAGTATTGGAGGAGTGAGAGAAATAAACTCCGAGTTGTAGAAAGATTATCAGGAGGTTGTGAGACGGGTTGCGGGATTTAGGGAGCATGGTCTCGTGAATCAAGGCCACTCGGGACGAGTGAGGGTTGAGTTGCTATGAGTTGAAAGTCAATACTATTATCTTTGAGGCAATTAAAGATGATTAAGAGAAGATGGATTGGTTAGCCATGATGAAACGGTGCATGTTCGGCAGTGATCAGTTACTTCGGTATGATTGAGCATGTGTATGGTTTGTACAGATGTGTGTGGGGCTTGTCGGCCGTCGTAATAGATTTCAGTTGGAAGCATTCAAGTGCTATGGCCTGTCAGGTGTAGGCGGATCCCGGAAGATTATGGTGGTTTAGTACACTACTTAAGGATTCGCATGTATTGTGATTGTGAGAGCTCACTTGTGTGTTGTTATGGTTCTCATGAATTGAGGCAAGTAAAAGATTTCTATATGTGGTGAAGTGTTCACCCTATTAGTGGTTCAAGTGTTAGGACGGAATTCCTATGCCATCCCTTATCGGCACGTTAGGTGTAGTAAGCAGTATGTAACTGGAAGTAAGAATCGAGATTTGCAGATCGGTGTTGACAAGGATGTCACGGGCTTAGAGGAGCAAGAACAAAGATTTGAATGTTTAGAATGAGTTGATGTTGTCTTCAGTGTCACCTGAGATCGGTGTTTACTGAAAGAGGCTTTGTATCCTGATTACGGGTCCTTGAATTGTTTTGCAGCCTTAGGGTGGTCGGTGGTATGGATGTGCATACTGGCTACCAGTGTGAAAGGCCGTGGGATCGGGACCACGGGAAGATTGTGTAAGCGTGACTTGTAGTCACCTGATTGATTGCAGATTTAGACTAAGTATAAGGAAGTATAATATTGCTTATTTGAGAATATATGCCTTCAAGGCGTTCGATCCAGTTAGTTGCGGATTTTGGGGTGTTTATCCCGGCTATGATGGTTGTTCTTGTGTGTTATGAGAAAAGAAGTGGGTTGTTATGGACCCAGGTAAGTCTACCAGCCTAGTTCCGTGCGAACAGAATCGGCTTGAAATGAATGAATAGATTTAAACAAGATTATGGGTTTCAAGCGAGTCAGATTGTTCATTTCGGTGTGGCGCTCCTCAAGGATGGGGTATTAGAATATAAGGTGTTGTTCCGCCTTAGTCAAATCCATGTGATATTGTGATTGTGCCGTGTGGTTGTGAGACGGCTTGATAATTTCTTATGTGTTGAGATTCCGCGTAATGATGAGGTTACGCGAGCATGATGACTCTTGAAATTCAGAATATATATCGCACCCCAGTTGTGCTTGAGTTTGTAGCCTATGACTCTATCAGTTTCCCCAAAATGGTGTTATGCACTTAGCGTGCTAGTGACCGATATTCAGTATCTTGTAAATTATGAGCAATTCGGCTTTGTATATATTTCCTTATGTAAATCTTATGATGGGATCGGATGGCGCGCCGCCACGGGTATGTTATTTGGATCGGGCTGTGCGCCGCAGCAGTATGATATGGGGCAAGACTCATATGATTATTTTCTTGTGTGTTACTTCCTATTTGCCGAGAAAAGTTCATATTTATAGCATGAGGCGAGTAGTCCATTCCTGATGTTATTGTCCTTATGTGTCGTGTTCAAATTATGGCCTATTGGCGTGTGGCGGCATCATGAGTGAAGCTTCTGGCCGTGTTTGGGGTGATCAGTTATCTGAGCGGTTCATACTGGGTGAGACGAGACTATTGGATCAGGGATCAGTGCGATAATATTTGGGGAAGTATATTAAAGAACAAATACCAATATTTGGTTAGTAATGAGATGATGATCTAAGTCAAGAGAAAAGATTTCAACTTGTGGTTAACTCTGCAGATGGTTATTAATTTCTACACATCTCCTCCGTTGTGGTTATATCGTCAGCGTTATAGCAGAATGTATGAATGTATCTGATAAGGTGCCTTAAGAGCATCAAATTCGCAGAATTCCAGCTATTAAGGTTCAGGGAGCGTTATTGTGGTCAGATGATGAACCATGCAGTGTATGGTGCTGATTCAGTAAAGGCATGCAGTTGTGTTCTGGTGCCTCATGTGGTAGTTGATACGGTGTTCAAATATTAGAATCAGGCATGGCAGAGAATTCTAGGTTGTTGGAACCGAGTTCGGAACGTATTGTATGAATAAGAAGAGGATATCTTCATATTTGATCAAGCTTGTGTTCTCAACGGGGTTGTAGTAGCACGGGAAGGTGCACGAGGTGCTAAACAGTGATTTCACATAACTCCAGAGCAGTTCTTGGCACGTTCGAGGACGAACGTCTGTTTAAGTGAGGGAGAATGTAACGACCCGACCGGTCGTTTTGAGCTCTAGCGTATCGTTCAGCGGTTGGAAGTTATGAACATCTTCATTTCAGGTATATTGACTTGTGCGTATGGTCGGAATTGAAATTCAGGAAGACCAGAGTCGAATTGAAAGGAAAATATTCATTTTAGAGGCCTTAAGTTGGAGAAATTGAGTAAGATTTGAATTTTGAGTTAACGAGCTCAGAATCAAGATCCGAAGGTTGCAGCAGGTTCGTATGATGATTTCGGACATGGGCGTATGTCCGGATTGGGTTTTGGATAACCCAGGAACGTTTCGGCGTATAATGTGGAAGTTAGCAATTTTGAAGGAATTTCCTAAGTTTGGCTTGAAGAGCATTTCGTAGATATTGACGTCCGTTTGGGATTCTGAGTATGGGAATAGCTCCGTATGGTGATTCTGGAGTTGGGAGCGCGATCGGAAGTGAATTCGGATGTCCGGAGGTCATTTTGAAGCCATTTGGCTAAAGATAGATATTTGAAGGTTTTTGAGAATCCAACCGGAAGTGGAGAATTTGATATCGGGGTAGGAATGCGATTCCGGAAGTTGGAGCAGGTCCGTAATGCCGAATATGAATTGTGTGCAAAATTTGGGGTCAATCGGATGTGATTTGAAAGGTTTCGGCATCGGATGTAGAAGTTGAAATTCCTTAAGTCTTAAAGATTTGAATTGGAGAGCGATTCGTCGTTTCGATGTTGTTTGATGTGATTTGAGGCTTCGAGCAAGTCCGTGTTATGTTTTGGGAAAGGTTGGAGTAATTGGACGGGGTCAGGGGGGCCTCGGGTAGATTCCGGGTGGTTAACGGATCAAAAGTTAAAGTTGAAAGGAGCTGAAGTTGCTGTCATCTGGTGCGACCGCACCTGCGATGGAATTTCCGCAGGTGCGGCCTTGGTGTCGCAGGAGCGAAGGATGGCTGGGTTAGGCTGGAACCGCAGGTGCGAGGGAATTTCTACACCTGCGAAGGCGCAGGTGCGGCCTTTGGATCGCAGGTGCGAAGTTTGGCTGGAGTCGAGGGGGCCGCAGCTGCAGAAGATTGAGCGCTGCTGCGGAAGCGCGTGTGCGAGCGGAAGACCGCAGGTGCGGAAAACGACCTTGGCAGATTGTTTTAAAATCGAGAATGGTTGGTCATTTCCTTATTTCTTCTTTGGTTTGGACAATTTTGGAGGAGCTTCTAGAGTGGATTTTTGTAATGAACCACAAGGTAAGTAACTCCTTCCTGTTTCTAAGTTAAATACAAGATTATTACATGAGACTAAACATGAAAAATTGTGGGAAAATTAGGACTTTTGAAGAAAACCTAGAAATTTGGAAATTTGGATTTTAGCCACGAATTGAGCATGAATATTTGAGTAAATTGTCTAATTGAATCAGTAAAGCTTCAGGTAGAGATTTTCTTTAAGAAATTTCGAAGTCCAGGCACGTGGGCCTGAGGGCATTTTTGGTCATTTCATTGAGCCGGGCTGTGGAACTTTGTAATTTGAATTTGTTATGATCTATTGAGTATATTTTCATTGAAGTATCGTTATTTGGATAGTTTGGGAGCGTTGCGCAACAATTTTAGTCGTCGTAGAGGCTCGGAAGCCGGTAATGAATCTTCGGAGCAAGGTGAGTCTCCTTTACAAGCTTGTAAGAGAGAATTGTCCCCATAGGTACCCTACATGCTATATGCGGTTGTCTGCGGGGGATACGGATGTACCAAGTGACGAGAGTCCATTCGTAGTGACTATTATTGTTATGTCCGAGTAGTTAGGACCCGCACCATGCCTTACATTCTCCTTGTAAGAAATTATATGTTATGTTATGAGATCTTGTTATATGTGGTTTGTTTTTCTGAGACTTATGGATTTTAAATCGTATAAGCGGAATTGTTTTACAGAAAAAGATTATGAAAATAACTGTTCTACGGGAGATAATATGAAAGGAAGTCGTTTTATTGTAAAATGAAATGAAAGAAACTGTTTTATTGAAAACAATGCGAAGGAAATTGTTTATTGAAAATGTTTATGAAAAGAAAAGAGAATTGTGTGAGCATAGATATGACGATTCAGTATGTATATAATCGAGTCAGCACACGAGTGGCAGGTATGATTCGCGATCGTGGGTTAGCTTATATCTATATCATGTATCGAGTCAGCACACGAGTGGCAGGTATGATTCGCGATCGTGGGTTAGCTTATATCTATATCATGTATCGAGTCAGCACACGAGTGGCAGGTATGATTCGCGATCGTGGGTTAGCTTATATCTATATCATGTATCGAGTCAGCACACGAGTCGCAGGTATGATGCGCAATCGTGGGTCACCTTATTACTATATTGAGTCAGCACACGAGTCGCAGGTATGATGTGCGATTGTGGGTCAGCTTATTACTATATCTAGTCAGCACACGAGTCGCAAGTATGATGCGCGATCATGGGTTAGCTTATTACTATATCGAGTCAGCACGCGAGACGCAGGTATGATTCGCGATCGTGGGTTAACTTATGATCTCAGTCCTATGACCACCATTATGACTCCGGCCGGTTGTCTTGTCCGTGTTTGTATATGATCCTTGGGTTTTAGTTCATTATAATTTGATAGTCAGGCATTGGTTAAGAGAAAATTATAGTACATTAAGGTTCATTTTTTCAGTTATTACCTGAATTTCTTTATTTGATATGCACTTACTGTTTATTGTCCTACCTGCCTACTGCTTTCGCCATATCCTGTCATATATTATATTGTTGGACCTTAGTGAGTGTCTAGTCGACCACTCGTCACTACTTCTTAGAGTTTAGACGGGATACTCACTGGGTACATATATGTTTATGTACTCATGCTACACTTTCTGTGCATTTTGTTGCACTGGTATCTTCATAGTTCAACGATTGATTTGGAGACTTACTCAGGCTGCATTCACCCGGAGGCGTTCCGCAGTTGACAGAGTCTCGTTCTTTCTATATCCTTAAATTGTATCCCTATTGCCTTTGTCCCATTTATTTCTCGGACAAGAGTTGTATAATTGTATAAATTCCTAGAAATTGCTCATGTACTTGTGTCACCGGGTTCTGGGGATGTGTTGAGTCTTGTTTTATTGAATTAAATGGATTTCCTGTCGTGTTTAATTTACAAAAAAATATTTATTTGATTATGAAATGCAATAAAGGCAACGATTTCGAAATTTTTAAACAGGAAGGTATTTCAACTGATAAAGGGGTTGGCTTGCCTAACACTGGTGTCCGGTGCCATCATAACCCATAGGTTTTGGGTCGTGACACTTATATACCACATGACTCAAACACTCATAGAGATAACTCCCAACCACAATAGCTGCTCAAGCAACCCAATTTCAGTAATAAACCTCTTATCAAACCAAAGCCTCATTCCAACACTTGTATAATGTCAATGATGAGTGAAACACATAGAAAGTCATAACCATCCCTCATATCAACCAGTCATGGAGCTCCCTCTCCTTCGGCAAGGACCATAGCATATTTCTAAGCCGGATCCCGATATTATCCTTCCAACATGCTAAAATCAAATCTGATAGTATTAATTCTTGATCCCAATGACCTCATCTCATCCAACACTAATTCTCTAGTGACATGACACATCGATAAAATCTAAAGCCACAACCTGTGTGACCCGCACACCAATAAGCAACAATACAAGTGTACCCAAATCCTAGAAAAATGACTCAAATGAGAGAGCTATACCGCAAGCCCACAAATACCACAACAACACAATGCTGAGAACCCATGACACATCGTAGAACCAGGACATACGAATCTAACTCGAGGGACCATACCTCCACATAACTTCGCTGCAATGAGCGACCCTATCCAAACACTGGTCCACATGAGACACCTCAAGTCACCAATGCTCAAAATCATCGACCACGCGCAATTTGATTTCTACTACCAAAAGTAAATCACCATAACTACGGAAAGGTAAATGACGCAATGCCATGCCAGCCAAGAAGAGGATATCCAATGCGCAACCAATCATGCAACACCAAAATACCCGTCTCACCCAAATTCCTCTATAAAGCCCAAATAGAACCGCACCATATGTGCATGTAACCAACAATAACAACTCCTTGCAACACAGAAGGGTAACTCATAGATCACTCCAGAACACAAATAATCTCAATAACAATCGATTGGCACACCACTCAACAATAGCAATTCAGAGTCAAAAATTTCCGACCCGGTGCAGAACACACATCCTTACTAGGCCTACCAATGAGACCTAAATCAACTCTGGTCACCCACAATAGATAAATAACTCTTTGAAGGTTCACAATGACTGAATCATAGCACATACTACTCTCTGACTAACCTTAGCTATTTTCTCACAGTCCACAACCACAAAACCATCTAACCACGAAAACTCTCAGTCTCCCAATCCATCAAGCATACGAATCACCATATCCGATCCCAGCTACACTGCTCAAATATATAACACACCTCTAATACTCAATCATTCCACGAGGGATACCCATATAATTCTCCTGTGCCACCAAGCAACCTTGAATATCAACCATCAATCCAACAACAGAGTGTCACAATACCAATGAAGTACCCTTAACTCAACACATTGATGTTTCAAAAATGTATACCCTCATCAAGACACACCAATTAGTGATATCATTTACCTAGTCGTCTGAACTGCCAATGCTGCTTAAGAATTTCTGACCTTTCTTCCAGAACTGAACCGTGACCTCGCATATGAAAAATCTCAGCTCTACACAACACACTGCATACACAATGTCATCCTATGATAAATATGAGAACTTTATAATCCCTTTCGAGCCACAAGCACCACGAGCCCAACTAGCCAGGAACTTTACATTTGATCCCATCTAGAAGAAAAATCAATACACATCACATGCTCCTCACGCCAGTAGGAAATATACAGCTCTAACTGTGGTACAAACCATCGAGGACTCTCTGAATCCTATTTGTACGGCACCAAACCATCAGGACTGAATCCTCCTAATTCAGCCAAGCTACGCAGATCACCAACATCCAATAGCATTGCCAAGAATCACATGTAAAAACTCATTACTTCATAAACACCCAAAGAACTAATCATATTCCTTACCATGCCGATCCGACTTACAACCAAGTTGTCCTATTAATCCAAGTTCCTTCTGACTTACCTTCGGATTGATGCTCTTCCCTGCCATAATGCCGCAATTCTCAACCCAGACTCACCGCACGAGACCCAAGTGTAACACCATACCGTCTAAGGCTCGCATGCCACTGAATATTCTCTCAATATCCCCAAACGTGCCATATTCCAACTACTTACCCGGAAGAAACTTCCCGCAAAACTAAATTCATTACCTAGGAACTAGTGCCCCAAGTTTACAGGCTTCTAGTAGAACGAGAACCCAAAAGAATACAAGTCTGCCCTACTGTCTGAGGGAAATATATAGACAGATAAAATCGAAAGAAAGAGAACTCCAAGGTGCTGCTGGAAGTCGTCAGGGAAAGAAGCTCACCGGGATGTCTAAACCAAGTATGAGTCAGGGACGAGCTCCGGACTGATACCCAGGTGCACCTGCCTCAGAACCTGTACAATTAAGTACATAGTGTAGCATCAGTACATAAAACAATATGTACCCAGTAAGTATTAAGTCTAATCTCGAAGAAGTAGTGACGAGAGGTTGACTTGACACTTACTAGGGTCCAGACAGGGTAATTATGTGTATAACTTAAATAAAGTAACAAGTACACATAAATAATAGAACAGTGAATATCTAGCATTGAGAAAAATCTATTTCGAGTCGAAACTCTAACACGCAAACTTCAAGTCTATCATTTCAAGTCATTTAACAATTTAAGTCACGAATAACATCAAATAAGCAGCATGCACACAATATATAACTCAGAAGGTACGTTTTGGGACAACATAATCGTAAATGTGCACTACCGGAGGGTCGAACGACGCGAACCATAGATGCATCTATTAACCTGCCGTGGCGTACGACCCACTCCCATGAGAGTAGTGGAAACAATCACTCCGCTCGCGAAATATATATATTGCGAAGCGGTCACACATAAATATAGCATTTCTCGTTAAATTCTTTTTCCGGAAATAAAAGTGATTCGTCTGAAAAATCCTATTAAGAGGACTACATGAAACACATTTGCATGCGAAGGAAGTACAAAGCATATAGCAAATTATGAAATTTACTAGGCATGGTGTGAACCTAACTACCCGGACATAACAAGCATAGTCACTACGTACGGACTCTCGTCACATTGTACCTACGTCGCCCCCCGCAATTAATCACACAAAATCGTTTATTTTACCTAAGGGGACAATTCCCTCTTACGAGATTAGAAAGAAGACTTACCTCGTCTCAAGTCTACTCCCGAGGTCAAGAATGTGCCTGAAACTCCAAATCCGTCTCCCAAGGACTCGAAACTAATCAAATATTGCATAAATAAATCTATCTAAACTCAAAAGTATGAAATTTCCCTATTTAAATGATTATTTCGACCTAAATTGAAAAAACATCACAATACACCCCGGGCCCACATGCTCGGATTCCGGAAATTTTCGAAGGAAACACTCGCCCATAGCCTAAGGATCAACATTATATCGTTTTTGTATGATTTCATAACTAATTCTTTGGTAATTCCATCATTTTTATAAAAACCTAGGTTGCCACTCTAACTCATGATTTCTACTAATTAAGGTGTTAATCTACCTAAGAATTCAAGTATTAAAGTAAGTTTAGTGCTGGAATTACTTAGCTTACAGTAGCTAGGTCGTTTGTCTCTTTTGCATGCTCAAAAGCGCCAAAGGATGAAGTGAAATGATAAAAAAGGATGAATTACCGTAGTTTAAAACAACCTCACTGCCTACAGGTTTTTCGCACCTGCGGCTCAAGGACCGCACATGCGGACGAGGGAAAGAGGGGCCTGACATCGCACCTGCGGCTCCGCTTCTGCGAAAAGGAATCCACACCTGTGGAAATAGGCAACCTTACCTGGGGGTCGCACCTGCGAGGCTTGGACCGTAGAAGCGGTCTC
Organism: Nicotiana undulata; assembly: GCA_005239495.1. NCBI lineage: Eukaryota > Viridiplantae > Streptophyta > Magnoliopsida > Solanales > Solanaceae > Nicotiana > Nicotiana undulata. The sequence goes on from ML255876.1 coordinate 20,414, forward strand.
GCACCTGCAGCTATGCCTCCGCAGGTGCGGTCGCACCAGATCTGGTGCACCAGCAGTCATTTGTTGTTGGGTTTTGCCTCGCTCGATGCCCGAACGGCATCTAGGCCCACCCGAGACCCCGTCCAATTATACCAACAAGTCCTAAATCATAATACGGACTCGCTCGAGCCTTCGGAACGTCCGAAACAACGCTAAATCTAAAAATCACACCCCATAACCTATTGGATCAAACTTAAGAACTTCAAGTTTTAGAATTCTCTACCAATGCGCCGAACCTACCTATACAACTTGGAATGACACCAAATTTTGCGAGCAAGACATAAATGACATAACGGAACTATTATCGGTCTCGGAATCCCGTTTGGTCCTCGATAACACAAAACATGTTCCAAACCTCAATTTGAACTTAAGGAAACTCTATTTTCACTATTTGGTGCTGAAACGCTCCCGAGTCATCCAAAACCCGTTCCGAACATACGCCCAAGTCCGAAATTATCATACGAACTTACCGGAACCTTCGAATCTTGATTCCGAGGTCGTTTACTAAAAATATTGGCCAATGTCAAACTTGGCCTTTAAGGCCAACCTTAATGAACCAGGTGTTCCTAAGCCACTCAAAACTCCTCCAAATCCAAAACCACACGTCCCCACAAGTCATAAATCAGTAAAAGAAACTACGGGAAGTCTCATTTAGGGTCACGGGGGTCCTAGAACACAAAACAACCGGTTGGGTCGTTACATTCATGATATTGATATGTAGAATCCACGATAATGTTTTTACACCCAACAACGTAAATCTTAGTTTCTAGCCAATTACACATCTCGATGATTTCCAATTGTTACATATAACATTGAATCATCAGAACCATTCTCGAGAGTCACCCACTCCACGCAATCCTCAATTAAACTAATCCAACAGACCGTACGACCTGGTCCCATTGGCACACCAACATACGAGGAAGTAATCCACACATTGGAAGCAACAAGCAAATTCATACACTGCACCCACTCATTCAATAAAACCCATCTACCCATAGAGTACATTACAACCGATATCAAAGAATTCCCATTACTCGAGTCATTCCCAGACTCCACCTCTGCAGGTCATCACTGATTCACCAATATACCTCAAACCGAAACCAATACAACACATAATCGTGCAATCAAATTATCATCAATAGACTCCCCCACTTGGCTCAAAACCAACGATCAAGACAAACAATAACTCACAATGCCCGTACGCTAACACTGTCACCATACCGCGGTGAGATGCAACTAATTCCTTCATAAACTCATATGACACAACCCATCTAACATCTCAAATCATATGCAAATCTCGCATTCACCATTGAAAAGGATCATGCCAACCCCCACAAGCGATCTGAACTCAAATTACAACATATATCATTTAATGGAAAAAAGAACTTGATACAAAACCACATAAGAGTCACATAACCTCAGGACATTCTGCGAAAGATAACCATGCCTGCTTAGCCTAAAATTGATAACACTCTATACCCTTCATGAAATCATAGCTATCACGCAATCACTTTACCCTTCTGCCTTTAGACACCACTAACGCCTACCCTCGAGGCATCACAATACGCTGCATAAGAACTTGAAGCTGATGGAAGAAGTAACACTGGAGCTGTGGTCAAAGAAATCTCGAGCTTCTGGAAGCTCTACCCATACTCGTCTGACCACCTGAATACTCTCACCGGACATCACGTGCCCCAAGAATGCTACTGAACTGAGCCAAAGTTTACACTTGGAGGACTTTGCATAGAGCTTCTCATCCCTGAATCCTTATAATACCATCCTCAAATACTAAGTATGATACCCCTGGCTACGCGTATACACCAGGATTCCATCAATGAATACAATAATAAAAGAGTGCTAACACGGCTGAAATACACCGTTAATAAAATACATAAACAATGCTAGTGCATTGGTCAGCCCAAAAGACATCACCAGAAACTCATAACATAAAAGAAAGATCCGCTTCACTCCACAACTGAACAACATGAGAGTTCTTCCAATACACTCACAACTCGAAGCCATATTCTAAATTCAGACAAAAGTCAAATACTCAAAGGTTCTTGCTACATCCCCCGCCAATTGATTCTGTCACAATCAAACAACCTGAACACATCTAACCATCAAATAACACTCACCATGTAGTCATCTAGTCATAAAGTCTCATCAATTAAGACACAAACGGACATATAAGTCCCCAAATGTACGTGCTCACCCAAACAAAAATCTCAGCACTCCAGCCACATATACAATCCAGCCACAAGTCCTCCAGACAGGCCCATTATCAATATGCTAAAAATCTCATCTCACCCATGGAAATCACAAGTCGTCGATGCACAGCTGATACTGAGCGCCCACGTGCGCATTCGAATACATGAAAGAAACTTCAAGAGTTACGCTTTTGGTCGAATAAGTGGATACGCACGACAAGAATTCAAGAATGTGAGATTTTTCCTAAGGGTTCAATGGTGATGCTTAACCAGCATCATAGAAAGTATAATGTCACGACCCCAAATTCAAAACAAGTTGTGATGGCGCCTATCGCGAAACTAGGCTAGCCAACTACTGAGAGTAACATTTTAAGTCTTCCGTTCAAAATCATAAGTCAAGATATTTCATTCAGACTTAATGTTTATAAACACAATTAACAACAATACTACCAAAAGTGTCAAGTCTAACCACGGTCCCAACACCCGGAATCAACTATCATGAGCATCTAAAGAGGTAAATACAATATTTGATAACAAGCCTATTCTAGTACAATCCAGGGAATACGAATCGATGATCTAAGAAAGGAAAGAAGGCCAGTTGTGGACGCCGAGCAGCTACCTCTATCCTTGATCAGACTTTGAGAAGAAAAGAAATCAGCTAGCGCTCAGATCGGGTACCTGGATCTGCACACTAAGGTGTAGGGAGTAACGTCAGTACGCCAACTCAGTAAATAACCAAAGTACCTAACGACTTTAGTGCAGTGACGGGCATTTAAAAGTGATAATTTCATAAAAACATGTGCCAGTGAAAACAAATAGAGTAAATCAAAAGTTTACATTTTTCCAAATACTTTGCAAACTCCAGTTTCCCCCATTTAAACTTGCATAAAACATTAACTCAACGTTTATTAAAGAGACTCAGTGTAAAATGAGTGAAAAACAATAATCTCAAAATTTATAGCCTCTCGGGCACAATATCACTCATAAATAGGGTCTCTAAGTCACTCGTTACTCCACTAACATAGTCAAAGCTCACACTCAGCACTCCCACTCAACAGGTACCATGAATACACATAACTGCTACGGCGTGCAACTTGCTCCGATACATATATATATATATATATATATTGATGCGGTGTGCAGCCCAATCCATATAACATACGCTGCGGCGTGCAACCTGATCCATATAACATACGCTGCTGCGTGCAACCTAATCCATATAATAGTCGAGCGCGCCCACTGGGGGTGTACAGACACCGGAGGGGATCCTACAGCCCAAGCGCTATATTGCTGCGGCGTGTAGCCCGATCCAATACGTATATATATCATTACGGCATGTAGCCCGATCCAAATTATATATGTTGCTGCGGCGTGCAGCCCGATCCATAACTATCCTCACGTACTCGGCTCTCGGCCTCACTCAGTCATCCTCACAAGGCACTCGGGCAACTCATCTCAACTCACGGGACTCAACCCAAAATACCTCTCAGTGTTTTAAAATAGTGTGTTAACAATGAAAATAACAAGTAGTAAACATGACTGAGTTCACAAATTTTCCATCAGAATAGTGTAAAAATACCCCTGAGGGTCTAAACATGTCGGCACGAGGCCCCAAACATGGCATACAACCCACAAATAAGTATAAGTCTCTAAAATATAGGATATCATAAGGTTTCAAATCAAACACGCAGCTTAATAGTCGCGACGGAAAGGACCAAGTCACAATCCCTATCGGTGCACGCCAACACGCTCATCACCTAGCATGTGTGTCACCTCATTTATCAAAACAATGCGAAAATACTGGGGTTTCATATCCTTAGGTCTAGAGTTACAATCGTTGCTTACCTCAAACCGGCCCGAAAACTACTCCGCTATGCTCTTGCCTCTCGAATCGGCTCCCAAATGCTCCGAGTTTAGCAAAAATCAGGTTAATAACATCAAAATATTCTAAGGAGATGAAAGCCATTCGAAAATTATCAAAAATAGGAACAATTCTCGAAATTGGTCAAACCCTACCCTTTGGCCCACGTCTCGAAATTTGATACAAATAAAAAAAACCAAAATCCTCATTCTCCCATGATTTTATACATACCAAGAACACCAAAATTGAAACAAAATTGCCCCTTCAATTCCTCAATAAAATTTTCAAGTTTCCAAGCACTAACCCCCAATTCAAACACTGATTTTCCCTATAATCTCACCCTAAATAAGTCCAAAAATCACATAGAAACGAGTTTTAGATTCAAATATCTTACCTCCACGAAGAACCCTAAAATTCGTCTTCAAAAATCCTTCAATAAGCTTCAAACCCGAGCAAAAATGGTGGAAGAATGACCCAAAAATTTCTAAGGGTCCTATTTATATGAGCTGCCCAGCGATGACCGCACTTGTGGACCCGCACCTGCGGTCCCAGGTGCGCACCTACGCGTTTCACTTAAGGAACCCAGAACTCGCACCTACGGTTTCGCAGGTGCGGTAAAATCCGCGCACCTACTGATCTCCGACTCCCTACCAAAATCCGCACCTGCGCATGCTGGCCTGCACCTGCGGCTTCGCACCTGCGTCTACCCTTCTGCAAGTGCGGCCACACCAGAAGCCTGGCACCAGCAGCTTCTTCAGCTGCATTTTCCAACTATTATCATTCCGATGACTATCTAAAATCAACCCGAGGCGCTCGGGACCTCAACCAGACATACCAAAATGTCCCATAACCTTATTCAAACTTAGTCGAGCCTTCAAAATACAAAAAACAACACAACAACACTAAATTCACCTCGAATTCAAGCCTATGAACTTTGAAATTTCTAAATTTCACCAAAGATGCCGAAACCATCCAAAACACTTTCGATTGACCTGAAAATTTGCACGCATATCCAAAATGGCACTACTAACCTGCTCCAACTTCCGGAATTTCATTCTGACCCCGATAGCCTATTTTCCATTACTAACTAGAAATTGCCTGCTAACTTTCGCCAATTCAAGCCTAATTCTACACCGGACATCAAAATCACATTCCGAACACACTCCTAAGTCCCAAATCACCTAACGAAGATATCCGAGCCATAAAATCTACGTTCCGAGGTCGTTTACCTACTGGTCAACTCTCGGTTGACTTTTCCAATTATTAAGCTCATTTAAGAGACAAAGTGTCTCAATTCTCACCACGACCACTCGGAACCAGAACCAACCGAACCAACATAACATAAATAGGTTAAATGACACATGACAAAGCTAAAATAAGGGAAACGGGGCTAAACTCTCGGGATGACTAGTCGGGTCGTTACATGTAAGTACATTAACAAAAAGTAAATTAGCAATCGAACAATCAGCAACTGCACAAATTTTGACTCCAAAATTTAAGCGAGGAAAAAAGCGACTAATTGAACTCGGAACAGTGAATTTCGTCCTCGAACAGTCACGTCCAAACCCGCAAAACACAAACCAAGCTCAAGCAAGATCCATGAACGAAGAAGAAAACCTAAAAGCAGAGAAGAAAACTTAAATATTTGTATATCTCTTTCTGCAATTTTTTTCTTGAATTTAAAACGCGAACCAAAAATTGAAATCGAAGAAGAAAACCTAAAAGCAGAGAAGAAATTTTACCCTTAAAATCCTAGCTTTTCACTCACTTTTCTATTCAAAACTTGATAATTGAATTTGAACAACCATAGTTTAGAATCGGGGTTCCATCTAAACTAAAATTAACATAAAAAGGGTACAATTTCGAACCTTACCTTGATGAGAAGAAACTCAAAGATAAGAAGTTGTTGTCAATGGAGGTGACCAGCAATTAATTTCGCTAAATTTTACTTCGCCGTTGGAGGAGAAATAGCAGTTTCAGTTTTAAGAAAATAATCGTTCAGAACAGAGCGTTGGAGACGTCTATAGGGTTTTTCCTTCTTTTTTGGGGGAGGTTGGCGGATCTAGGCGTGGGTTGGGAAAAAAGAAGAAAAATTTAGCGCTAATGTTTATTAATTAATAACGATGGGCTATGTTATATTTTAAGGGAAAAATATTATCTCCTAATTAATATTGAGCTAATAATTAGTTTTAATGGCTGGAAAAAATTTGATTGCTATAGGTACACTTATAACGACCGGATTTTAGTCCCTTCGTTAAGGAGTGGTTGTTAAAAATCAGATTTCCTGTAGTGTGCCCTGTAGCCTCCTGCTTATAAGTGTGGTGCAGGACACACCCATAAACAAGACTCTACTAGACATGACTTGTAGACTCCCTAGGACAGAACTGCTCTGATACCACTTTTGTCACGACCCAAACCGATGGGCCGCGATGGACACCCGACACCTTACTCAACCTAGTACCAACGTAACGTATCTTTCTTATTACATCATCATATACACATGACATACGGTCCTAATAGGCCAACATAATCATTTATAAACTCAAAATATAGGCCGACAAGGTCGTACAATCTCTCACGTACACGACATATGTCTACAAGACACTGAGAGTACATAAATGTCATAAAGGTCGGGACAGAGCCCCACCATACTAATCAGTACATAAGCAACTCCAGAGCAAATGGAGCGCACCAACACCTTCCGCTGAGTTGATAGCCTACTTGGAGGACTCTCGACCTGTCTATCAGGACCTGCGGTCATGGAACGCAATGTCCCTAAGCAAAAGGGAAGTCAGTACGAATAATGTACCGAGTATGTAAGGCACATAAATAAGAACATAACAGACATTGAATAAATATTGAGTAAATGACTCAACCTGTAAGTCTGGATAACTCTGTAAATCATGAAATAATTATAGTGTCATGCATATGCGTATGAATGACATGTCGTGCATAGGTACATGTTTCATAACATCATCAGACCTCTGAGGGCATCCCATCATATTATCTCGGCCACTGTGGGCAAAATCATCAACGTATACATGCTGATCAGGTGGTAGTGCGTATATAACGCCATAACCTATTCCCATATCCCATATAAACATAATAGACATATATACGTGTATATAACGCCGTCTGGTCATGGGTCAATGTGCATATGTAAATGCATGAAATGCACCTGAAAATAAGTTAATAAGACCTTTCGGTACGTGATAAGACCATTATGCCTCTGATTAATATCATGAAATAAACTTTACCAACTTACGTATTTTTGAGACCCATTAACAAATGATAGAATAATATGACACATGAGAGAACAAGAATATACACATCTCTAGCATTTCTACGAATAGAGTAATTTATGGAAGTTGTGCATTTGTTCGTTTCGTTCGTTCGTATAGATCATGCCAAAAAGAAAGAAGAGATAGCCTTAACATACCTGGAGTATGGAAAAATTCGTATCCCATTCTTGAAAGGTTGCACCGTACCTCTTTAGAAACACAAAATTTACACGTTGTTAATCTTCCAATAATTTCTCGTTGAATTGTTGGTTGGAAAATGTTTGTTGAAGTTTGCTAATCGTTCTGGATTTAAAATGTTTGGTTGAAAGCTATTCTGTAAAAATGGCTAACATTTGGGTTCTGGTTGAAGGGATCTTTTATGTAAGATTGATTATTATTCTAATGGGATTTTAATGGGTAAGTCTTTTGTGAATATGAAAGATCAAAAAAAAAAAGAATGAAATATGACATTATGCTACATAATCCAAAAATGACTAAGAGCCATTGTTTGGAAGTGGTATGGCTGCCACCTTATTTTGGGGGTGAAGTTATTAATCCTTCTCACTTGTTAGTTAATTCGGTAATGTCTCGTTACGCGATAATTAACTAATTACCCGCATAATTAAGAATTATCTTAAATTACCTAAAAAATACTACTCATTTTTAATATACTTCATACATTATACTACCGTGGTCATATGATACCTTGCATGGTACTAGTTCATTATTACTGGATATTATCTCTCGGACCCGTATTTTATCCCAGATTGGCCACTTTCAACGAAACTTATTTTCTTTAATTCATGTACTTTTTATCCTTCATGACACTTACTTATCGCTTGTTATAAATAGCATAAGTACGTTAACCTCAAGATAATCCCATCCCCGAGTCTACGTCAATAAACTGAAGACGAAACTTTTAACGTACGAAAACGCGAAATGTAACACTTAAGTTCAAGATTCCCCACGCGATTAAATATTAAATCTACTAAATAAACTAATATGAAGCGCTGTGAAAATATTCAAGAACACGTTAATGGACTAGTCTTTAGGAAAATGTCTCTCGAATATTCTCCTAACTTGGTTTAATCAACAATTCAAAAATCTCTCTTGATTACTTAGAAGAATCACTAATTCAAACAAAACCAAATAACGCAAATATAATCACCAACATATTCCTCTTTCGATTAAGTAAACCGGTCAATAATTTTGCAATCAATCCAAAGCTCCATTAACATATTCAAACAATTAAATTAGAGTTGAATCTACAAACAACACTCAAAATCCGTCAAAACCCTAGAGAAGAACTACTCCATAAATATGGATAAAGTCATAAAAAATAAGTTTAAGAACATAGAAAACATCAAAGAAAACTTTACGATACAAACTCTTGTATTGCATGGATTGTTGTCAAGAGAATTGATGAAATCTTGTGTCTTCAAGCCGTGGTAGCTCTCCAAAACTCTCCCAGGTCGAATCCCTTAAAATATTATATTTATAGTATATTTATATCAGAGTATGGACATACATGGACTAAAATACCCTCCATGAGCTGAACTTGGAATAATTGGGCAAAATTTACACCGCACTGAGCGACGCGCCGTGCTTCGCCTCAGTGGACTTCTTCTGTGAGCTTTCAATTAAAATGCACTTCACTGCCTGACAAAGGAATTTGGCATCCGCTTCCTTTAGAATTAAGTGCAGGTTTTAGCTTTAAATAATTTTCTTCACTTTTCAAATATATATTCGATTCTCGATCCCAGCTTACTCAAACTTGACAGTTGTCTTTTATTTATTTTATCTTCAAAAACTCATCTTAACCCGAAATCAGGACCTACACAGCAAAAAACACATAATTAGTATAAACAATTCACATTTTGGCTCAAACATAGTTGAAATGTGGTCAAATACTAGGTGCAGAGTATTTAAAAACTCGTACTTTTAGCATACCTTTAACACCCCATATTTAAATCAAATAAGAACGACCATTTTATCAGATGACGGTAGGCTAGAAATATAAATTTTTGGCTACTTGCACCTTGTATAAGGTTAAAATCCACCATACCTGATTTTACGGGCTCGAGGGTATGCCTCGAGAGTGAGCCAGTATCGAAGCAAGTTCGGGCTCGAAGAACACGAAGACTAAGGGATCGAGGTCAGGCTAAATCGCCACCTAAGTAACAGAATCTATCAAGCCCTAATCTTTACTCCTCACCCCGAAGAAGGATGAAACGCTGTACTTATATATGGACATATCCGAGGTAACGGTAAGTGTTGTGCTGGTTCGGGAAGAACAAGGTACATAATTCCTTGTTTACTATGTAATTTGGATCTTGGGAGATGCCGAAACCAGGTATCCGCGCTTAGAAAAATTAGCTCTTGCATTAATAAGTGCATCTAAAAATTTAAAGCCTTATTTTCAGCCGTCCAGCAAGACTGTCGAGGTGCTCATTTATCGTCACATATCAACTTATAATTGGGGTTCTTATCGAGCCGTCGAAGAGTCGAACGAACACTAAAACTTAAAAAGTCTTTAGCCCAAATGAAGGGAAACTATAGCCATACTAGAGTTCGCATCGACCCAATATAAAAAGAGCCTAAGAGTTGATGCGTAAGAGCCCAAGGGCCAGCCTAAAGAGCCTCAGGGCCGATCTAAAAGAGCCTAAGGGCCGATGCGTAAGATCCCAAGGGCCAGCCTAAAGAGCCTAAAGGCCGATCTAAAAGAGCCTAAGGGCCGATGCGTAAGAGCCCAAGGGCTAGCCTAAAGAGCCTCAGGGCCGATCTAAAAGAGCCTAATGGCCAATGTGTAAGAGCCCAAGGGACATCCTAAAGAGCCTCCAGGCCAATCTAAAAGAGACTAAGGGCCGACGCGTAAGAGCCCAAGGGCCAGCCTGAAGGGCCTCGAGGCCGATTTAAAAACCTTAGGGTCGATAAGCTCAAGTCAAAACTTGACTCGGAGAATGAGCCCCAAGCGGTCAACTATCGACCATTATCGATCGCTCATCAAGAGCAAAGACCTAAGGGTTTATTTTGAAGTCCAAAATTTCGGACAAATTATCAACAAGCTTCATAGTCTATTCCAAAAAAGCAAAGGAAAGACAAAGAGTGACGAAGAACAAAGGGCCTTTTATATATATTGAAGGTTCACAAAGGCATATTTACAAGGCTAATTCCTGGAGCCCTTACACAAAAAATAGAATAGATAAAAACCTAATCTACCGCCGGGGTTGTGCCTTCAATGGCTCCCTCAGAGGTTGTGCCTTAAACAGCTCGACCCTCGTCCCCCAGGTATTCCACGACCTCTTCCCCCTCGGGGACTTCGCCTTCCTCTTCATCATCTTCCGAGCCACTACTCGAATCACCATTTGAAGTAAGTAGGGCTGATGATTCCTTTTCGAGGGTCTTCACCCTCTCGATCTCAGAAGATAGATCGATGCTCTTTGAATGTATATCCTTGAGAGCCTATCTTCGAGACTTTAATCGGGCACGCTCCAAGGCTCGAGTCAATTTTAGCTCGGCCTCCTCAGACACCTTCCTGGCTTGTGCATTTGCAGCAACATCATCCTCTTTGTACGAAGATATGAGCGCATCGGCTTCAGCCCTAGCTGCGGACAGTGCGACAATCGATTCAGCGTGGAGATCCTCGTACTTACTACTCTCCCCCCTTGCATCCTGAAGATGATGCTCAGCCGAGGCCAACTTCACCTGAAAGGTATCTCTCTCGGGGACTTTCTCGTTCACATGTTGCTTGAGTTTGAGAATCTCCGTATCCCTTGCTCGAAGCTCCTCCCTCATCAGGGAATGTTTCTTCTCTAGCTGCAAAGATCAACCCAAAGGTGTTAAAATGCTAAAGTCGGGAAATCATGTAAATAAAAATGAATAGAGACTGTATTACCTGCTCAGCAAGATCGGTTCGATCTCGAGACACTGCCTCCAAACGAGCCCGAAGGTCACGGAGTTCTTTCTCCTTCTTGGTAAAAAGAGCTCTAAGCTCATCATCCTCTGAAGAGAGCCTCCTGCACTCTTCCTCGTAGTGGGCCAACCCGGCCTGAGACTTGTCAAAGGCCTGATTGTAAAGCACTATGGCTAAAAGCGCAAAAAAAAACAAAATTAGAAAGATGAGGATGAGGGCCCTGAACATAATTTACAAAAGTTTACCTATTTGCAGAGCCTCTCGGCTTCATCGAAAATGAGTGTGGCATTGAGCTTGGGGTTTTCCTCGACCCTAGTGAAGAGTCCTTTAAACACTTCCTTATCCTCGATGGACGCTCTCACATTGAAAGACTTTATATTATGGGCATCCCGTAGCTCCCTCAGAGATAATGTCGGGCCCGGTAAAGAATAACTTACTTCAATAACCTCGGATGGATCGGTCGGTGCCTTCCCTTGCTTCCGGATAGCTTAAGAACTAGCCTCCTCGAGCTCTTCTACCAAGTGTCCCTGGATCGGGGAATATCTTGGCCGTCGATCGGCGCAGGGACATCATCTTATCCACCCTCGAGAGCCTCTTCGGCCTATGGTGGGACAACAACAACAACAAATTCTGATTCAGAAAGCTCCGGCTCAACAGCCGTCGACTCATCAAGATGCGGAGCAGTCATGCTCCCTCTTCCCACGGGTGATACCAGGGAGTCATATTTCTTTTCGCCTCCAGCCCGAGGGCTCTCTGATACCTCTGGAGTTAAGGCCGCTGAATTGCCCATAGGTTTTTCCGCTTTCGCCTTCTTTTGCTTCGAGGATTCAGACGACAATTTCCTTCTTCTCTTCTTCTCTTTTCTAGGTTTTGGGGTATCCACTTCCCTAGACGATGCCTCTCTTATCAAAGAAGCCTCTCCTAGACCTGCACAAACACAAAACATAAACATAAGGAATGAGGACACGGCCGGAGGATATCTCTTCCAAGGAGCTCAAGTACAACAGGAATAAAAAGTCATCATGATTTTTGGCTTCCCATCTAGCCATGGCCAGGTCGCATCATACGCGCTCGGTGTACGGGCAGGTCGAATCGAGCTGGCCAACCCAGCATGAGAGATCCTTGAGCATTCCGGGATACCACGCACCAGCTGTATCATCGAAGGAAATTAGTTCGTGTGGAATTTGATCCAAAGGAAATAAAAAACACTTAATTAACATATTCACTTACATTTCATATTCCATTCTTCACGGAATGACATCCTTTCCAGTGGAATTAGATTCGAGGTCCTAACTTGAACAAAGCGGCTCATCCAACCTCTGTCCCTGACGTTGTCGGTACAAGCAAAAACAACCTTCGAGGCCCTCCATTGAAGTTTAATTAGACCTCCCCGGTAAATTCGGGGACTGTACATTCTATTCAGGTGGTCGAGGTTAAAGGGCATCCCTTTGACCATGTTTACGAAATGTCTGATCATTTAAACGATGCGCCAAAATTATGGATGGATTTGGCCGAGTGGCACATGATACTGCTCGCAGAAGTCGAGGATCACGAAGTCTATTGATGGTGAGGATGACTCTACTGGACCAAGGGTAAATGAATAGGTATACACACTAAGGAAGCCGACCTTATGTCGTTATGTCTTCGTCCTGAGAGGGAATTTATACTTGCACCATATCTCCCCAATGGTAGTGTTCCTTCACCTTCTCGGTGTCTGTTATCAAGCTAATATATCGAGACATGGGTTCACATCCTCCTGTCTTCGAAGAAGTCTTTTCAACCTTGAAATCGGAGGTTGTTTCACAGGACCCGGGGATGCATTCCTCGAGACGAGGGGGTACTATTGCCTTGCCCTTAGATGAGCGTGAAGATGAGGAAGCTTTATCGTCTTGGGGGACAGTTTTTGAGCTCTTCGCCATTCTTTCTGGATGGTTTCAGGGGAAAGCAAAACATTTAAGTAGGGAAAGAACACAAGAAGGAAGTAGGAAAAGCTCCTTTGAAGGTTTGAAGAAGTGATGAAAAACAAGGGGCGAAGGAAGGAATATTTATAGTGGCCAATCGTGTGCGTTGGGGAAATCCAAAAGACATCCAACCGCCGTAATCAATTCGAAGACTTTTCAAGAGCTGTGTGTTTACCTTGAAAATGGTAATTATAATTATATTTGATTATGTGGTTCTAAAAATATGTGATCTATTTTAATGTTAGTTGTTAAGCAGTTGATGCTAAGTGCGATTGAAACAGATAGAGTAAAGACAGTGTGAAATTGAAGATAAGCAAATCGGGATGCCTCAAATCGGATGTTCGATGCTGGCCTCGGGGGGCCCTTGAGATCGAGGTTCGGGGCTACCGCCGGACGGTTGATGAAGCTATAACAGCTTTATAGGTTTTGGAGTATGCTATTTATGATCAATAATGAGCTATAAATGAAGAACAACTAATGGAAAGCAATAATTGTAAGTAAATGAGCTATTAGAGAGAAGTAGGGAGTGTTTGAGTAATGAGGTAGAGAATGTTCTTGTTCCTTGTATTGAATATATTGTCCCTTTAAGAAATGACAAGGGTCCCCTTTATGTAGAAGGGGAAACCCTGACATAGTACATTAGCATTTATTACAAAGATCTGCAAATGATACAACTACTTAATGTCTGAGTACAGATACGTACTTTGTCACAGACCCGGTCACGCTTGTTCTTCGGTCATTGGTCTACGAAAGTCACCGATCTGCATTGTCTCGAGGTTGGTACTCAGGGTTGGCCTTGATCGACACTTTGAGCCTCTCGCGGATGGCTCACAAAACTCAAGAATGAATATAATATCGGTCTTCCCAATTTTAGCCGTATACAGATAGTCCCCACATTTCTTAGAGTGAAGGGACAAGAAACATCTTGAATTTATTATCCATTGGTATTATCAGTTATTGCGTCACCCGTGCCATATAAAGTGACTGAGGAGATAGAAGGGAACCCCTAGGGTCGTATTCATACAGCTGCTGAGAATTTTCTGCATTGATAACAACCATTAACCACCCTTTGGCTTTCTGTAACGTACAGGGTGACTCTCTATAAATACGTCTTCCCCTACTTCTTCTCTCTTATTGTGGTTCCAAGTTCTTGAGAGGTTTTTTCCCATCCTTTTTCGGTATTTATCTTCCAATCTAATCTTCCTTCTTTCTTGCGATTCCCCGAGGGAAAGAAATGGCGAAGACTTCCTCCAGTGTTTCTCAGACTGACAAACCTTCCTGCCCGTCATGACCGCCATAGGAGAAGGCCACAAAATCCCCTCGTCTCGAGGATTGCATCCCAAGGATGTGCGTGACATCTTCCGATTTTAAGATCGACAAACCCTCTTCGAGGCTACGGCGATGCGAGCCCAAGTCCCGATATATCAGCTTGATCTTAGATACAGGGAATGTAAAAATAGAATGTAGGTGGGGGAATTCGGTGCTGGTGAAGATCCCCTCTTAGGAGGAAGATATTACCACGTACGAGGCTAGCTTCCTCAGAGTGTACACTTACCCATTTACCCTTGGTCCGGTTTGACCATCTTCACACCCAATAGACCCTGTTATCCTTGACTTCTGCGAACGATACCAAGTGACCCTTGGTTAGATACATCCATCATTTTGCCGCACTGTATATATGATCAGGTGCCTCGCAAACACGGTCGAGGGAATGCCTTTTACCCTTGACCATCTGATTAGAATGTATAGTCCCCGACTTTATCGTAGTGGTTTGGTCAAACTTCAAAATCGGGCCTTGAGGGCCTTGTTTTCCTGTACTGATGAAGTTAGAGACAGAGGGTGGATGGGTCGCTTTGTCCGAATTAGGAGTGCGAACCTGATTCCGGTAGAAAGGATGTTGTTCCCCGAGAGGTGGAATATGAAACGTAAGTGCATATATTAACCAGATGCCTTTCCTTTTTTGTGGCATAATTATCTTATAAAATGCCTTTTTGTGTTGTTGCAGCCATTGATGTGTACCCCCGCTCGGTCAAAAGCCTCTCAGACTGGATTCGCCAGCTAGATTTGGTCTGCCCACATGTTGAGCGTGTGTGGCGCGATCTGTCAGCGGGCCGATGGGAGGCGAAGAATCACGGTAAACCCTTTCCCTTGTTGTAATTGTGTTTTTATGGAGAGGCATCAGTGACCAAATCCACAAATCCGGTGGTTATTCTTTGCATATGTACAAGGTTATGGAGAAACCTATGTAATGAGGGAATCGTCTCTTGAGGAAGCGGGTACCCCAAAACCTGCTAAAGAAAAGAAGAGAAGGAAGAAATCACCGGCCGAGTCGTCGACATCAAAGAAGTCCAAAGTGAAGGGATCCTTGGTTGACTCGATGACCCTGACCCCCGAGGTCTATGAGAGCCCCCGAACCGGCAGTGGATAAGGAGCTGGTCCTGAGGTGGCACTCGCGGGAAGATAAAACATGGCCGCCTCGAATCTTATTGAGCAGACGACCATTGAACCAGAGATATCCATGCTAGATATTGACGCGGCGGCTACTCAATATGAAGCTGAGGAGCTTGTCGGGGATAAACCAGAAAATGTTCCCGAGCCGGATGTCAGCCGAGATTCTCCCCGAGCAGATGCGCACTAGGTTACAGGGCCGGAAGTGCCTTGTCCTGAGGTTACTAAAAGGTGGGGTAAGGCCCCAATTTTTCTATCTGTGGTTTTTGATGTGAGCACCTCCCCTTTAGAACTGTCATTTTCTTCGGACCAATTATAGGATACCCAAAGTAAAGAGTTCCCTGATGCAGGGGCGTCTGCTGAAGAGAGAGAAGTGTTTCGAGAGTTGTACGTTGTGACCGAGGGGAATCCCGAACCTGACGCCTCATTTGTCTTCAACTAGATTGATAGACTCATCCTTCTTATCTTGTTTCACCCGTGCTTTCAGGCCAAGGTGTTTTATGATCAGACTTTTGCCATGTTTCAATCCGAGTAGGCTTTCTATGAGGGTGAGTGCATGAAGATTACTTTGGAGGCTAACGAGCTCAGATGCCGCTTTAGTTAGAAAGAAGAGAAGCTCCGCAATCTTCGGGCTTGTTTGGAGGTGGCATCTAGAGAGAAAACTTGCCTCGTTGAGCAGGTAACATAAATTCTTTTTGTTTCTGTCAGTGCGTTTACTTTACTATGATGTCGTGACTCATCTGGGGCTGTTTCTTTGTAGTTTGAAAAGAAAAGTTCTCTAATGAAGGAGGAAATCCGAGCCTAGGGTAGCGAGATTCTCGAACTCAAGCGGCATGTGAGTGAGATGAATGCCGAGAGAGTCACTCTCCAGGGGAGGGTGACATTGGTCGAGCATCATCTTTATGACGTGAGGGTGGAGTGTGATAGGTACAAAGATTGCCTCGCTGAATCGGCTGCCGCTTTATCCGTGGCCAGAACTGAAGTCAGGGCGCTTGTTTCCTCGTATAGAGAGAATGTTGTTGCAGTGAATGCTTATGCTAAGACGGTTTCCGAAGAGGCTGACTTGAAACAGGCCCGAGATGTGAAGCATGCTCGCTTGAAATCTCGAAGGCAAGACCTCTAGGATATTCGTGCCGGGGGCATCTATTTGACTGCCGAGATCGATAGGGTGAAGCCCCTCGATTATGAATGTTTATGTGACAACGGGTGGGCATTTTAGAAGGTTTTTCCATACAAGCCGACATGAAAATTTTCAAAGCTCTTTCTTACGAGCTGACATGAAAATGTTCAAAGCTCTCTTACGAGGTGACATGAAAATGTTTGAAGCTCTCTCTTACGAGCCGACATGAAAATGTTCTTTCTTACACTAAGGGTAACATGACTTTAACCGGTTCTTCCCGAAATGATTTCAATGGATTTGATATCATGGAGATAGTCAGGAGTCCCTGAATCGCATTTGTTGGGCCGGAGCCTATCGACCGGAGTCATTCAAGTTTCGGCCGAAGCCTTTAGCCCCCGAATATCGTATCCTCGGCATCTATATTCGAGGGTATGCCTTTTTAGGGGTCTTACAAGTTCGAATATATAGCCTTGGCTTAGAAATCAGGATTGGGCCTTGTTATTTAGATATGCCCGCTTGGGGCTTTGCAATCAAGGCCATGCCCGTAGAACTTACGGTTTTGACTATGTCCTGAGGTCTTGTGGTTTTGAAGCTGCCCTCGAATTACTTTTGGGATCGAGGTAACCCATTCAGGATTTTACCGCCTCATTTGTGTTTTCGTGCCAGTCCCCGAGTGCTCAGGAATTCCTTATCTCTGGGGCCATTATTAGTGACAAGATATCCTTTTGAAAGCGCAAAGTTTGTATAAAAGATGCTTCCTTCGATTATTTGGTATATGTGTACATATATTTCGGTGTTGAGGGCTCGATTGTCCTACGCAGGAATGATTCTCTTGACCGTTTGGTCCGTTACATCATTCTCCTCTCGAGACTTTCTTTGGTAGTTTCTTCTATGGGGAGGGTATGCTTTCCAGCATTTGAGGTTGACTGGAGAGGAGCCTTGGATACTTGATTGAGCTTTCTTTGAATAGAGCATAAATGTTGCCTCGTTAAAAACCTTGTCGGTAAAACCCTTTTAGGAATAAAACCCGGTCGAAGGAAAAGAGTGCGCCGTACGCTATTGTATCCGGGTCTTTAGGAGTTGACGGGTGTTTTGATGTCTTCCTCCAGGCACCTGCAGAAGTAAATGAAAATAGGAGTACAATTTTACCTTAGTAGAGGCAATGTTTGAGCGTGGATGTGCTCAAGTCATTTTGGGGCTGTTCGTCGGTCGTGATGCCGATCTCGTATGATTTCTTGCCGATTTTTCTTAGGGCGCGGTACGGCCTTTCCTAGCTCGGTCTTGGCTCGATCGTGTATTATTCAGGTTTTCGAATATTTTAGGACGACCTTTCATAAGATCGAGTCCCCCACACCGACGAGGCTCTCCATCTTTTATCTACTAACTCAAGGGCATTAGTTATGGCTTTGTTGCTTGAATTCCCTATGGCATGCCAGATTCTGGCATTTGTCTTTACTTCTTTGGCTGTCGTTAAGAGCTAGGACCCATCAGCCAGAACGGACGGCGTTTTTTCTATGCTTAGATTTTGGAGTTGCATGATATGCCCGTACCACTTAGGGCGACATTCCCCTCCGTCTTTTTTTTGTTTTTTCTGACTCTTTTTTAAAATGATTTTTTGAATGATGGTTCAGCTTGCAGATTCGGCCAGGTTGCTAGTATGAGGGTGGTGAGGCGTTGGCAGGACACTCCGAGTTTTATGACCCTTGGGTGGCCCTGTTTCTGATTAGCTGCTTGCCGTTGTTGCAGGATCTACCTTGTGGGTTGATCCATCATGGCGCTGAAGCCGGCTATGGTCCCGCTTTGAGAAATAGTTAGTCTCAAAATAGAGTAAGTCTAGCTTTACCTGGCGTTGTTAGTAGAGGACCGATGACCTCTGCCTTTCCTTCATGAATGGTTGAGGGGTTCAAGGATGACTGTTCTGGGGAGCAGATCGTTGTTTTTGAGGAGCTTTGAGAGGGTACCGAACTTGCCGCTTTGCTTTCCATGTCAGGGTTTATTCCTTGTGAAGTGGTGGCGCGACTTGAATCATGTTTGAGTACCTTCGCACTCCGCCCCTTCGAGGCTCTCCCTCACCCCTCTTGCCATCGGGAGAGAACCATACCCTTCCCAGGTGGCTTCGACTCCTGGCCTTCGGCCGATTTGAGACATGCAGTTACAACCTTAAACTCGGCATTGTCGTTAGTCAATTTTATGGTTTTTGTAGGTTGTCCGATTATGCCGCCCGTAGGCGGCCTTAGAATTATGCCAAGCCCGACCTTATTTTCGTTCGAAGCCCCTCGAGGAAACGGGGTCTGTATCCCCGGTAATATGTCCGCTTTTATCATAGGTTCTTCCTCCACTCGGGGTAGGCGTAAGTTGGAAACAAAAACCTGCCCAAATTTGTGATTTCGGCAGCCCACTCGGGCCGACGACTTGATAACACATCCTTCAAGTCTGATGGCCCAGCTGGCCAGCCGGCCCGATAACTCGGGCCCAGAAATTGAAGCAAATATATTGCTAAAGTGTGAATATAGTTGCATAAGAAAGGAAGTTTATTTTTTCGGGACGTACCATCCGATGTAGAATTTATTTTTTCCAGAAGGTGATATCCGACTTCTTGTAAGGATTTGCGTACCTCATTCTCGAATGAACGACCGCTATACCCTGGACCGAGGTTTTCTTACCTTTTCACGTCTTTTGGTCCCGAACTAATCCCGCCATTGCCTTGGATATTTTCATTTGCTTGGTCATAGGTCTCTGAGAAACATCGGTCCTGTTGATGGTTACGCGTTCGATGTGTTGTGGTTCCCCCGTTCCGCTCCTTAAAGCTGCTTTTCTTCCCGTAGTGTGCTTTATGGCTAGGCTGCCAACAAACTCTTATAGGTATCCATTCCTGATTAGTCGGGCCGCTTCCTCGTGGAGCTGCCTGCAATCTTCGATCCTATAATCGTTCGCATTATGGAATTCGCACACTAGTTTAGGGTTTCTTTGGGAAGTGTCTGACAGTATGGGCGTTGGCCATGTGGTGTCACGGATTCCACCCATAGCCTCTGTAATATATGTAGTGCCAGTGCCGTAGTGGTATTCGGGTGCCGAAGGCACTTCCGCCGGTTCTGGGTATTTGCTGGTTCTAGCATTGTTCACCAATCTTGGGGGGGGGGGGGTTCAGCCTCAGTCCGCCCTTTTACTGATTATGAGCGCGTCTCTTCGCATGGCGTTTCTATGATTCTTCGCATAAGGTTGATATCTTACCCTGCATGACCTTGGCTCTCTCTCCAGGAACCTTGATTTTATCCTCTTTACGAGCCCCTCGAGCGTTTTCATAATAGCGGGGTTGGTTGTTGACCCGTTATCAAATGACCTTTATGGCAATCGTCGTATTTTAGGGGTCGCCCTTGATGCCACCATGCTCGAGTCTTTTGATGATTTTGCAGCTGATAAATAGCCACTTGTTGTGCCTGTAGCATTTCGAAGATTATATGGAGTCTGGGTCCTTCTTCCCTTCGCGCGATAGTTCCCCGTGCTTCGCGCCAATCCTCCCGGTGTGCATTCTTGCTGGTGTGGGAACTGGTATCGTCGTGTTGGGTGTTTCTCGAGTCTGCATCAACAGGGGTTAGCTCTAGTGTGCTACCATGGTCTAGAAATGGTATACCAACATTCGGTACGGTTATACTGTTCTCCCCAAAGTCGTCATAGCTTCTACCTTCGTATGTATTCAGGGGATTTTACATTTTGACCTGAAATAAGATTATTGGGTTAAAAAGTGTGAAAAATAACTTGCGTTTTTCAGTGAACCAACACTAAAACAATCACTATTATTTTTAGCCCCAAGGTTGGCGCCAAACTGTTAACTTTGAAAATGGTAATTACAATTATATTTGATTATAGGGTTATAAAAATATGCAATATATTTTAATTCTAGTTGTTAAGAAGTTGATGCTAAGTGCGATTGAAACAGATAGAGTAAAGACAGTGTGAAATCGAAGATAAGCAAACCGGGATGCCTCGAATCGGATGTTCAATGCTGGCCTTGAGGGTTCCTTGAGATCGAGGTTCGGGGATATTGTCGGACGGTTGATGAAGATATAATAGCTTTATAGGTTTTGGAGTATGCTATTTATGTTCAGTAATGAGCTATAAATGAAGAACACTTAATGGAAAGCAATAAATGTAAGTAAATGAGGCAGAGAATGTTCTTGTTCCTTGTATTGAATATATTGTCCCTCTAAGAAATAACAAGGGTCCCCTTTATATAGGAGGGAAAACCCTAACATAATATATAAGCATTTATTACAAAGATCTGCAAATGATACAACTATTTAATGTCTGAGTACGGATTCGTACTTTGTCACAGGCCCGATCGCGCTTGTTCTTGGGTCGTTTGTCTATGGCAGTCACCAATCTGTACTGTCTCGAGGTTTGTACTCGGGGTCGTGCCTTGCTTGACACTTCGAGCATCTCGCGGATGGCTCACAAAACTCCATAATGAATATAAAGTCGGTCTTCCCAATTTTAGTCGTATACACTGTGCGAACGTGACCTTTAAGCATCCCTTTTGTCACATCAATCCCTTAATATGGCGTAACTAGCGTAATGATGGAAGCATTGAAGAGTTGGAGAATCCAAATCGTTTCTTGTCTTTTCCTTCCAAGAAACGCGAGGACAATCTGTATACGGTCAAAATTGGGAGTTGCCGATTTTGAGGCTTTTACGAAATTCCGAACCCGGTCTCGATTGTATCTGAGCAGAATCCGAAGATCAACCCCGAGGTGAATTTATGAGGAGTATATCGAGGGATCGATATACCTCGAGACAGAATAAAGATCGAAGATCGTCATGGAAATGCGGGAAACTCCCAAGAGCACGTGGTTAAAGCTGACAACGCCTATAAGAATAGTACAAGTCTGTACCAAACCATCATATAGCTGTACCAGCATTATTTCTTTGTAATATTTGTGCATGTACTATGTTGGGATTCCCCCTCCTATACAAAGGGGACCCTTGTCATTTCTTGGCACACATGATATTGAATATAACAAGAATATTCTCTGCCTTCTTAACATACTCAACGTTTGTTCTACTGATTTATTGCTTCCCATATATTATGTTAATTAATTGTTCTTCATTTATTGTTCATTATTGATCCTAAAGGGCTATCCTCGAGACCCTCCATACTATTATTCCTTTATCGACCGTTCTCTATTAATCATTCTAGTTCCACCTCGAGGCCCTGCCTCGTCCAGCTCGAGACCCTGTCTAGTATCTGCTCGGTTTGCATATCACTACTTTCCTTTACTCTGACCCTATATTTATCACTCACACTTAGCATCTATTGCCTAACAATTAGTATTAAAGTAGGTCGCATATTTTTATGACCAAAAAATTAAATATAATTATAATTACAATTTTCAAGGTAAATCAGTTATTATGTTTCCTTACACACTCGATATATTATTTCATACTGACGTCCCTTTTGCTGGGGAAGTTGCAATTTATGCCCAGAGGTCTTGAAAGACAGTTGGACAGACCCTCCCAGTCGACAGAGTCAACATCAGCTTGGTTGGTAAGCTCTACTTCCTCGGAGTTACCAGGTCTAGACCTTGGAGTCCATGATACAATTCAATAATCTCTAGAGGCTCGTAGATGAGTCCTGTATATTTTGTATATCAATAGATTTTTATTGCAGTTTCATCAGCCTGCACATTTATATATATCAACTTTTTGGTATGTTTATCCCTCATATGAGAGACGCGTTATTTTTAGATGATTCAGAATATGGCTTCATCGGCCTACGTTGAGGGTTAACCCTCCAAAGTTCACAATTACATAGTGGTACCCTCAGGCCGAGTATCGCACCGGGTGATTGTAAGTCCCTGTGAAATTTTTTCTAAAAACCCAGATTCCGTGATGCCGTGAAGCCGAATTAGGCATAGAGGTTAAGCTCGCCGCGGTTCTTAATTTTGGATTGAACAGTACGCTGGGGAGTTGAAGTAATTCATTTTGCAGAAGTAGGCATTTTTGTGACCTATTATGCGGCCGTAAAATGGCCGCAGAGTGAAGCAGCCTTTTGGGCCAATTTTATGGTCAATTTCGCGGTCAGTTATGCGATCGCATAACCGTTTCGCGGGCTGCACTTTGGTCGCATAATCATCATTAGACTTTTGCGGAGGGAGGTTCTGCGGTGCATTATGCGACAACAAAAGAGGTCTGTGGGCCGCATAATGGCTGCGGAGTGAAGCAAGCCATCCCAGTTCGCAGGGCCATTTTTCGCGGTGACTTTGCGGACCACAGAATCATTATGTGGTCGCATAACCTGTTCCGGAGCTTCATTTTTGGGTTTTTAAAACCCGACCCTTTGTTAAAATAGATTTAAGGGGCCATTTTTTTGCAAAACCTGATACTTTAGAGTGAGAGAAAGAGACCTAGAGGAAGAAAATGATCTTCATAAAATTACTCTTCGATTGTTGCTTAAATATTTGAAGATTACTAGGGGAAGCACTATCGGTCTTCATCCTAAGAGGTACGATTCTATCACCCAAACTCTTAATTTTGAAATGTAACTAGAATGGGAAATTAGTGAGAAACTTCATGGGGATAAGAGTTGCTTATCTTGCATGCATGTGTGATGAAAGGGTGTAGGAAGATTGTGGGCTCAAAATGGTAAACTGTGGGTTGTAGGCCTTGAAACCTCAATACACACATAATGATTGATAAAATGCTCAAGTGAGCTAGAATCATAATCGTTTTCTTAATTTTTGGTTCAATTTTGTTATATTGATAAAATAGATTGAAGTTGCTAATATTCAGGAACATCTTAGAGTTTTAAGAAGCTCAATTGAGGTATGATGGCTAAACCCCCTTCTTCTTAGAATCGAATTTCGCTGGTGTTCGTACAATTGGTGTAAGTCCCCAAATTGATCATTATATAATTTATTATTCCTAACGTGTTGTGTTGAAGGATATATGTTTAATATTTATTCTACATGCTTTGCCATGCCATCTTTCCTTGTGAGGTTGTGTTCAAAATTTGGAATATGTGCTACAAATGCTAAGACCTCATGTCAAAAATTGAATAAAGGTTGTTATGAAAAATTATGTGAAAAGCCTCTATGTGCTTAGGATTCCCAAGTTTGCCCATATATTTACTAATGCCTTATATTATAGGGCTTATTGTTGTTGATGATAATTGTAAGTGTATGTGAAAAAGAGAAACTTGAATTATGAAATACGGCCACATGCCAAGAATGACTCTATAATTGAGGCAATTTGTGCCAACGTATTGAAAAAATGGAAAGAAACATGAAGTGAGATGATTGACTGAAAAGGGTGATGTCTCAAATGAAATGGCCTAGACGATTAGGCCGTGATCGGACGCCATGCCGCACACATGGTGGTAACTGTGCTGGAAATGATAATTGAAATTGTTGATATGGTTGATGTCTCAAATGAGATGACCTAGCAGATCGGGTCGAGATCGGACTCCATGTAAGAACATGGTGGTACTGTCGATTGTGGAATATTGGCACTAAAGACTACCTAACCTAATAACATGGAAATTGACTTGAAAATCTATGTGATCCTTAACTTGATATTTTAGTGTTATTTAAAGCTCATATTGCATTCTTGACTGTTTCTCCTATATTATTATTCATTCTATTGAGATGGTGTTTAGTTTTCAATGTAGTACTATTCGATGGTACTAACGTCATTTTTGTCGGGGGCACTGCATGTTTAAATGGATGCAGGTGGTTCCATAGCAGACATTGTTGATCATAAATTGTGGTGAATCCTCTTCTGTGCAAACTCGGTGAGCCCCGCTTCATTCTGGGGTCATGTTGCGGGCATTATCTTTACACTCTTTTGTATCTTTAGAGGCTACAAAGACACTATGTTTGTTTTATATGGGTGCTAGAAAAGGTCAAACAGATTATGTTGTGTTTTGGACTCTTGTTCCACTAAATCATAAGAATGTATGTATTTTGAAACTTAACAATGATGTAACAAAATGAAATGATTTAGTAATGTATATATATGATCATTCTATTATCTAATTAATAAAACCCATTCCTTCTCCTGATCATAAGTGAGTTGGGTAGAAAGTTTTTAACATGCTTGATCGACCGGGTCCACTCGGTTGAGCGCCAGTGAGGATCCCCTTGGTTGGGGCGTGACAATGTACTTCAGGGGGTCCATCCTTGATATGAGGTAGGCAGTGTACGCACACGAATAATGTCTCAACTTCAAAGATATCCATGTCAAACCACATCAGGTGCACTTCAGCAAAGAATACCTTGCCTCGTAAGGTATGAACTTCTTACTCAGATAGTATATCGCCTGCTCTTTCCTCCTAGTTTCATCATGTTTCCCTATAACACAGCTAAAGGCCTTACCAACACGAACAAATACATCAGCAGAGGTCTTCCCTATTCTGGTGGGACCAATAGGGGCAATTTAGATTAATATTCCTTGACTTGGTCGAACACTTTCTGGAATTCTTTGGTCCAATTTGTTGCAACATCTTTTTACAACATCTTGAAGATTGGCTCACATATCACTGTTGATTGTGCTATAAAATGGCTGATACAATTGAGGTGTTCTAGAAAGCTCATCACATCCTTCTTGTTCTTTGGGGTGGCATGTCCTGAATAACTTTGAGTTTTAACAGGTCTAGCTCAATACCACGGTGGCTAATGATGAAACCCAAAAACTTCCAAGCAGGGACTCCGAATTAACATTTTTTAGGGTTTAACTTCAAATTTTACTATCAATGTCGGTTGAAAAACTTCTTCATGTCTGTTATTAGGGATGGAATCCTTTTGGATTTGATGATAACATCATCCACGTACACCTCTAGTTCCTTGTGTATCATGTCGTGGAAAAGAGTCTACATGGCCCTCATGTAGGTGACCCCAACATTATTTAAACCAAATGGCATCAGTTTGTAATAGTATATCCCCCATGGTGTGATAAAGGTTGTCTTTTCAACGTCCTCCTCATCCATCAAAATATGGTGATATCCTGCAAAGCAATCCACAAGGGAATGGAGTTCATTCTTAGCCTAGTTGTCAATCAGTATGTGTATGTTGGAAAACAAGAAATCATCCTTAGGACTTCCTCTAGTCACGTCTCGATGGTCAACACACACTCTGACGTTCCCATATTTCTTTAGAACCTTCACAGTGTTGGCTAACCATGTCGGGTATTTGACAACTCGAAGAACTTGGGCTTTGATTTTCTTGGTAACCTCCTCTTTTATCTTCAGACTCATATCTGGCTTGAATTTTCTAATCTTCGTTTTGCCGGCGGACACAAGGGGTTGGTGGGTAGCTTGTGAGCTACTATGGATGTGCTTAACCTAGACATGTTGTCGTAGGGCCATGCGAAAAAATCCTTATATTCCTTTATAAATCTGATATACTCTTCCATCTATAACGGTGATAGATGAATGCTTATGCGAGTTTCATTGACTGTTTCAGAATCCCCTAAGTTAACTACATTTGTTTCCTCCAAGTTGGACTTTGGTTTGTTCTTAAAATTCTGTACTTCTTACATAATTTCCTCAGGTAATAATTCATCTTCAAAATTTCTGAAACACTGTTCTTATGTTGCGTTGTCTCATTAAATTTCACAATCATGGGTTCATCAGTATATGTAATAATTACGCTGAAAAGAATAAATACCAAAAGCAATAATGCATTAATAAAGCTTAAAACTATCAACAAGTACAACACCATGGATCGAGTAATTATTTCAAAAAATACTGAAAATGTCTTAAATGCTAGAAAAAAGTTTAAAAACAAGTCATGCTAATTCTGCTAGGCTACATAGGTACTTGGCGAGCCCGGGATGGTGCAACGGTCCAGTTCTTGAGAAAACATCTTTCTCCCACTGTTTGAATTGTAAGGTCTTCATCCTCCTCCTCTTCCTCTAAAATTTCATAACAGTCCATATCTTTCTCGTCCAGAAATAGATTCCTTATACCGGCCAAAATCTTGTCTTCCTCGGATCCCCACATCATGTCAGTCTGGCGGGATGTCTGGTGCAGTTGTGGTATGGGGTTTTCCAGTGGATAGTAATCGGCGTGCTACGACAGTTCCCAATCCTGATTTTCTTGCCAAAAGTTACGCAATGATACTGCGATCGTATGTGTTATGTGATCCCCTGAAGCTTTTAGCCAATACCCTTGCGTGGTTCATATCCCGTCCACAACAATATTATTTCTATCATATTACTCCACCATCGATCCTTCTCAATTGCGTTTACCCACTTAATGCGGTGGTATGTGTCTCCTCTCAATTTCCTCCTTTTTTCGATGACTGGAACGATCTTTTATGTGTATATAGTCTTACTTCCATCTCCATGAATGATCACCTCCTGCTGATTCCACTCGAACATCACAACCTGGTGCAGAGCAGCCACTGCCCCAACTACATGTATCCATGGTTGTCCCAACAACAGGTTGTATGTGGTAGATATATCTAGCACTTGGAATTCGACATCAAACCAGGTCATGCCCATATGTAGATCGAGGTTGATTTCTCCGATAGTGGCTCACTAAGATCCATCTAATGTTTTCACATTCATGCTTCCCATCTGTATCTCATGCAGGCCTTTACCTAATCTTTTCATGGTGGTCAGCGGGCACATGTTCAGGCTTGAACCTCCATCTCTTAGGACCCTAACAATGAACATGTCTTCAAATTGCACAGTCATGTGAAATGCCTTGTTGTGGTTCAATCCCTCTGGTGGTAACTCATATTCGTGGACAGTAATTTTATAGATCTGCAATACCTGCCCAACTATGTTAACCATCTCTCCGCTAGTGATACCGACAATTACATAAGCTTCGCTCAATACTTTCATCAAGGCATTATTGTGTGCATCTGAATTTTGCAATAATGACAAAATGGATATCTGGGAAGGAGTCTTGTTTAGTTGATCAACAACAGAATATTATCTCGCATGTACCTTCCACCATAGATCATCAATGCTTTTTTCAACAACGGGTGTTAGATGCATCTTAATTCCTTGTTCCTCCAAGATTCTTAGGTGTGTAAACTCTGAGAGTTCTAGTCATACCTTGCTCAGCACCCTTCTATTCCATATTAGCCTTTCCATTTCTTCTTTCCTCCACAACATAATCCCATGGGACATCGTCAGACTTATAAGATTGTGTGGAAGCTACCATCACGGTGAAGGGCGTAGCTACCTCAATTTCAAAAGGTGCCTAGGTTTGTACCACAATTGGCGTGAGGGTGACAGGAGATGTCTTGGGAGTATCCCCCTCTCGAATAAGTCCAATGGATGCCTCCTGATCCCGTTACTCATCACTTCTATCACTTTCAATCCCTCGCCCCTATGACCCGGAAGAGGGTTATTACGGACATTTGGTGCGTCTTCCTTTGCCCATATAACCTTGGTGTTGATCAGTGTCTGAATCTTGTCCTTTAACATGCAACACTCCTCAATGGTATGGCCCTTAATGCCTGAGTGATAGGAACAAGTTTTGTTTGGGTTAATCTACTAGGAAGGGTCTCAACAATAACAACAAGAGTAAGGGTGATGAAACCAGCGATTAGGGTGTATTCTGCGATCAATGTTTGGGCATGGCTTTGGGTAATTTTTTCGGGCGGGTGGAAGTGAATGGTAATATGCAGGTTGGGTGTTATAGGTGTGGTAGGTTGTGGTAAGGTATTGGTATTTTTGAGGTGAGGGTTGATATATGGGAGAAGGTGTTTGATATGTAAGGGGAGACTTAGGGCTTTGGGATACCATCACGACACCCACTTTTTTCTTCTTCTTCTTCTTCAAGATACCTCTTGATTGCAAGACTTTGTTTGTCACTTGCAGTGCCTCAAAATTGGTCACCATCCCGCTCTTTATTAATTATTCTGTTCTTTCTCCTAACTTGATGATGTCTTAGAACTTGTGATTCTCGATGAAAATCAACCTTTCATAATATTGCGGATCTTGAGCTCTAACAAAGAACTTGTCCATTTTTTCCTCTTCATGTGGCAGCCTCACTTTTGCGGCCTCTTATCTCCAACGAGTATAATACTCATGGAAGGTTTCTTTTAGCTTCGTTTTGAGGTTCTAGACGTATAAAATGTCTGGCACATTCTCTTTATTAAACCTGAATCTGTCCATCAAATCTGATGCCATGCTCACCCAATTTTCCCACATTTTTGGATTCTGATTGATATACATAGATAATGTGTCTCCGGTAAGTTTTTGATAGTAGGTTCTCATATGAACCTTTTTAACCCCCCCCCCCCGACAGTTCTACATCTGGCTGTATACAAAAATCTTCGTAGTTTAAACCTTCAATACTTTCGAATCTCCCTGTCAGTTTCTTTAGTTCTTCTGCCATGTTCCGATGAACTGTTCATTCTCGATCGGCTCAGGTATGTATAGGGTTTTTTGTGGGGTATGGGGTAAGGTTTCAACATATATCGGTACTTGAGTGTATGGGTGATCATTGATTGGGGTTTGAGGGGATCATGAGCGCGTTGTGGCACGTTTTGAGGGTATGATAAGTAGTGGTTTACGCATACTGGGTCCGGTGATGGTGGTGTTGTTGACGGGTTTGCATTGGTGGTGGGTAAAGGTTTTGGCAAAGTGTGAGATTGTGATATTGATGCGGTGTGGGAGGATTCAGAGCTATGGGTGGTGGATTCTGGTTTTGTGTGTTTTATGGTGGTGTTTGGTTCTAAATAGTTGTGTTTAGCTGGTTGATGTCGGGAACATTTAGAGTAAGGGAAAGGTTTACCAGATATCAGACCTACTCAAGCTCACCCTACAACTCCAGGATTTTCTGCTCCAAACATAGGACCAACTCATTCTTTCTTAGCGTATTTCTCTCGTATGAGGTTTAAACATTCTATGCCACGGTAGCATTGTCTTTTCGAATACGACTTAATTCATCCATATTCTCTTTTCTAGGTGGATGAGGAGGTGGAGAACATCTGGATCTAGTGTGGTATGATTATGATTCTAGTATGCACGAACCATCCTTTGGGAATGGGAATAATTAATAGAAAAACAAGGTAACCAAGTCAGTAAGACGAAGTGAAAGTGTGTTTGCAGTATTTAAATATATATTACATAAGGTCATACAATAATTTGTGTCCTAATTTTGGGGACCTCATTGCGCCTGAGGTAGGCCTAAGAGACACATAAACTTGGAGAAAATTCATGCCAATGTATGATCCATTTCCTTAGTGCGAAAATAAGCCAAAATAACCTTTCACTAAATCGAAATAATAATTATAAAGTCACTAATGGTATTTATTACATTAAAATCTAATATTATCTTCTAATCTACTTTGTCCCAGAAGGACCTTCTCCATGCTTGGTTCTCTTGACCTCATCAATCATGTTTCCCAAATCGCGCTTGTCCAGCAGTAAGTAAGCATTTTCCAGCTTACCTCCTTCATCATGTCCATGCCTTGAAAATCCCAAAGCCTCGTTCTAATCTTCCCTTCTAGCTCCATCAGTCCTTGGTTCAAGTATTTGTATACGGTAAAAATCGAGGATACCCAATTTTACAGGCTCGAGGGTATTCCTCGAGAGTGAGACAGTATCAAAGCAAGTTCATGCTCGAAGAACATGAATACTAAGAGATTGAGATCAGGCTAAATCAACACCGATGTAACAGAATCAGGAGATATCCCCAATCGACCACCAATCTCGGCTAGAATCTCGGAACTCGTAGAACTATTAACTGTTATTGATATCAATCATGTATTTTACTTTCGAAATTAGAGTTATACCTTATTTAGGATTCCTCTACTATATAAAGAGGAACCTTGTTCATTTGTAAAAATTATCATACCCAATTATCACTTACGCAACTACTGCGAAATACAAAGCACTCTGCCCTTTAACTCGCTTTTAATTCTTTACCGTTCTTATTGTTCATATCATTCTTGTTGTTCTTACTGTTCTTGGCACTTGATCTCGAGCCTAACCTAGATCGGGGTCGATAACTTGCAATTACACTTGTTTGGTTCATTTCAGTCGTTCAATTCCTTTATTTATTTAGCTATTTATCCATTGCCATTGGATTAGATCACATATTCTTATAACAACATTACAAGTTTAATTGTTACTCGTATTTTGAGGTAAACAGCTTGGCACTCTCCGTGGGGCTAGGGATAATAGTGATTGTTCAGTTCTAATTCTGACATAACACACTATTTTACACTTGTTTCTTTTCAAGAATTTTGTTTTCAGGATAAATCATGTCAAACTCACAAAACACAACTACACATGCTGAAAACGATCTTGGACTTCATGGAGAGAACGAGAATATTATTACTCCCAGAATCAAGGAGCCACAAGCTAACCTCGGAGGAGCACCACCTGTCTACCCGGTCGATGTCGGTTTGCATGTTGCTTTGAACGCAGATTTAGGTGGGAACCCCGATGGAAGCGTACACAGAGAGGGTCAAACTGACGGTCGAGATACGCAGGGAAGAAGAGACGAAGGTGTCACTCTCCAAGTTATATTTGAAATGCTTAAAGCCCAACAGAACGCCATTGCTCAGTTGCAAAATCACCACGTGAAACCGAATAGGGTCGAACAAGAGGCTACTCGCCGTACCGAGCCAGTGCCTGAAAGATCATGTGACAATACTTCGACAATCGACCCTGCTATAATGAGAATGCTCGAGGAGCTTACTAAGAGAATAAAATCAGGAGAAAAGAAAATCGAGGCCAAGGACAAGAATGTGGAAACTTGTAACTCTCGAGTTGATCAGATACAGGGGGCACCATCGATCTTAAAAGGAATGGAATCCTAAAAGTTTGTGCAAAATCCATTCCCTCCAAGTGTGGCTCCGAAGCCCATCCCAAAGAAGTTCAAGATGCCCGATATACCTAAATACAAAGGGACCTCGGACCCTAATGAGCAGGTTACCTCTTATACGTGTGACATAAAAGGAAATGATTTAGATGATGATGAAATCGAGTCAGTATTGCTGAAGAAATTTGGAGAAACCCTATCGAAGCGAGCTATGATTTGGTATCACAACTTGCCGCTGAATTCTATCGATTCGCTCGCCATGTTAGTATATTCATTTGTAAAAGAACACGCTGGTGCAATAAATGTTGCAACGACAAAATCAGATATCTTGAAAGTGAAGCAGAGGGATAACGAGATTCTAAGAGAGTTCGTATCTCGATTCCAAATGGAACGTATGGAGTTACCCCCAGTTACTGACGATTGGGCTATTCAACATTTCACCCTAAGATTAAAAGAGCGGAGTTCGATCGCACCATGCCAACTAAAGCAGAATTTAATAGAGTGCCTAGTTGTGACTTGGGAAGATGTTCACAACCGATATTAGTCGAAGATTAAAGTCGATGACAACCAACTTGGAGCCCTATCAAGTTCAGTGCATCCTAACCGGTCGACAAGTAAGCATCAAAGAGATGTTGGCAGAGGATTGAGGCTGAATAATGATCGGTATCATCCATATGTTTCAGATAGAAGGAATAACCATTTGTGATGCAATCCTGCCCGGAATGATCGAAGGGGTGACCGAGGGCAGAACTCTCATGGACTTATGAGCAAAACTGGTTTCGACAAATATGCTGATCCCATAAAAGAACCCCGATTATTGGAGTACAATTTCAGTGTCGATGCATCAAGGATGGTGTCGGATATCGGAAGAATCAAAGACACCAGGTGGCCTAGGCCTACACGGACCGATCCCACCCAAAGGAATCCAAACTTTATGTGTAAATATCATGGCACGCATGGCCATAGGACCGAGGACTGCAGACAGTTGAGGGAGGAAGTGGCTTGATTATTCAACGAAGGCCACCTTCGAGAATTCTTGAGTGATCAAGCCAAAAATCACTTCATGGAAAGAGACGCCAATAGAAAGAACATGCAAGAAGAACCCCAGCATGTTATCCACATGATCCTCGGCGGGGTCAACATCCCATAAGGGCCTATATTCAAATGCACCAAAGTATCGATCACAAAGAAAAACGGACTCGAGACTATGTTCCCGAAGGCACTCTCTCATTCAACGGCATAGAAGAAGAAAACATCTCACAGCCGCACAACGACGCCTTGGCAATTTCTAGTTTGCTAAATAAAATTCAAGTAAAACGTGTTCTGTGGTGTATCCAGGTAATTCGGCGAACATAAACAGATCGAGGGTCGTAGAGCAGCTCGGCCTGCTAGACCAGATTGTACCTACATCTTGAGTCCTAAACGGCTTCAACATGGTTAGTGAAACAACAAAAGGGGAGATAATCCTACTAGTGAACGTGGCCTATACTATCCAAGACACAAATTTTCATGTCATAGAAGGTTACATGAGATATAATGCGCTGCTCGGAAGGCCATGGATCCACTACATGAGGGCAATACAATCGACCCTTCACCAAATGATGAAATTCCCAACGGTGGATGGTGTGAAAACAGTTTATGGGGAACAACAAGCAGCAAATGAAATGTCTGCAATCGACAAGATAACACTGATATCAGCACCTTCCACATCAGAAAAGTCGGTCATCGAAGACAAGCAAGCGGCCAAATAGCAATCGTCGTCCCCAGTCTCGACCAAATCGGATAAACAGGTAACCAAGGAAGAAGAAGAGGATTTTCTCACTCCTTGAACTTTTGTCGTTCCCAAAGAATCGAATTCAACCAAGTCAACGGTCAAGGTGCTAGAGCAGGTAATATTAATCGAGTATCTACCCGAATGTAAGGTATACTTGGGAATGGGGTTGACCCCCAAACTCAGAAAAAACCTCATTCAATTTCTTATTGATAACAAGGATTGATTTGCATGGTCCCATTTAGACATGACAAGAATCCCACCCGAGATAACAACTCATCGGTTGAGCTTGGATCCCAAGTTCAGATCGATAAAGCAAAAGAGAAGGCCTCAGTCCGATTTGAAGAACGCCTTCATAAAATATGAGGTAACCAAACTTTATAAAGTAGGGTCAATTCGGGAAGAAAAATATCCCGGGGAATCGAGATCAATCCCGACAAGATTAAGGACATCGAGGGCATCACCGTCGTAGACAGCATGAAAGCCATTCAGAGGCTAACTAGACGGATAGTTTCCCAAAGTCAGTTCATGTCGAGGTCATCAGATCGGAGCCACAGGTTCTTTTCTTTACTTAAAGAGAAAAATAATTTTACATGGACCCCAGAATGTCTACGACCATTGAAGGAATTGAAACGGTACCTATTGAGCCCACCTTTGATCCACACCCCAAAGGCAGATAAGAAGTTATATCTATACTTGGCACTGTCCGAGATAGTGGTAAGTGGAGTATTAGTTCAAGAAGAACAAGGTACGCAGTTCCCAATTTATTACGTGAGTCAAGACTTAAGAGATGCTGAAACTAGGTATCCACACTTAGAAAAATTGGCACTTGCATTAATAAGCGCATCTAGAAAACTAAAGCCTTATTTTCAGTGTCATCGTATATGTGTTATCACCACCTATCCCCTTCAGAATGTTTTGCACAAGCCCGAATTATCGGGCCTATTGGCAAAATGGGCCGTCAAACTTGGCAGGTACAGTATCGAATATCAACCTCGAACAACCATCAAGTCTAAAATATTAGTAGACTTCGTGGCAGAGTTTTCGCCAACCCTCGTACCCCAAAGTGGAAAAGGAACTTCTTCTTAAGTCGGGTACATCATCGTGGGTATGGACCTTCTTCACGGATGGAGCCTCAAATGTGAAAGGGTCCGGGCTCGGTATTGTTTTGAAACCACCTACGGGAAATGTTATTAGGCAATCAATTAATACTGCCAAACTGACTAACAACGAGGCCGAGTATGAGGCTATGATTGCAGGTCTCGAACTAGCTAAAAGCTTGGGAGAGGAGGTCATTGAAGCAAAATGTGATTCCCTACTGGTAGTTAACCAGGTAAACGGTACCTTCGAAGTTCGAGAAGACAGGATGCATATGTACTTAGAAAAATTATAGGTCACCCTGCACCGCTTCAAAGAATGGACTATACAACATGTGCCTCAAGAACAAAACACTAAGGCCGATGATCAAGAAGATGAAATCATCTTGAGGACTATCGTCCAACTCTCGAGATCTGTAATCGAGGAAGGACACACTGAAATAAATTCTACAAGCTTAACATTGGACTGGAGAAACAAGTACATCGAATACTTGAAGACAAGAAGTTACCATCGGACCCCAAAGAATTGAGGGCCTTACGAACTAAAGTCGCTCGGTCCACATTAGACGAAGACGGAACGTTATACAGGAGAACATTCGATGGTCCTTTGGCGGTGTGCTTGGGATCGGGAGATACTGACTATGCTCTATGAGAAATCCATGAGGGCACTTGTGGAAATCATTCTAGCATCGAGTCACTAGTTCGAAAGGTCATCAGAGAAGGATAATATTGGGATAGCATGGAAAAAGACTCTAAGGAGTTCATTCGAAGATGCGACAAATGTCAAATGTTTGCGCCAATGATTAACAAGCCTTGTGAAAAACTTCACTCGGTCCTATCCCCATGACCATTCATGAAATGGGGAATGGACATCGTAGGTCCTCTGCCTTTGGCCCCTGGTAAAGCTAAGTTCATACTATTTTTGACTGACTATTTCTCTAAATGGGTTGAATCACAAGCCTTCAAAAAAGTTAGAGAAAAATAAGTGATCGACTTCATATGGGATCACGTAGCATGTCGATTTGGGATACCCGCAGAAATAGTATGTGATAATGGCAAGCAGTTCGTCGGCAGAAAAGTAACAAAATTCCTCGAAGATCAAAAAAATAAAGAGAATACTATCGACACCAAAGCCAAATGGAAGTGGAGAGAAAAATTGCCCGAGGTTATATGGGCGTATCGGATGACATCAAAGTCCAGTACCGGAGCAACTCCATTTTCTTTAGTATATGGCTCTGAGGCCTTGATACCATTCGAAATCGGGGAGCCCAGCTCAAGGTTTCAACATGCAATGGAGGAATCGAACCATGAGGCTATGAATACCAGTCTCGAGTTGTTAAATTAAAGACGAGAAGCGTCACTCGTTTGAATGGACGCACAACAACAATGTATCAAGAGATATTACAATAGAAGAACCAATATTCGACACTTCAAAGTCGGGGACTTAGTCTTAAGAAAAGTCACCATCAATACTCGAGACCCTAAGGAAGGGAAACATGGTCCTAACTAGGAAGGTCCATATCAAATCCTCGAAGTCGGGAAAGGATCTTACAAGCTTGGAAAAATGAACGGCGAGCCATTGTCGAATAACTAGAACATATCAATCCCCAAGCGATACTATTGCTAAGGTTTAGTTTTCTCCTTTTGCATTTATTTAAACATTCGAAACTAACTTATTGCAGGTATCCGATTCAAGAACTCGAGACCTCAGTTATTAATGTACGTGATGCATTCTTTTTTCCCTTCGACTGAGTTTTATCCCATATGGGTTTTTCCGGCGAGGTTTTTAATGAGGAAACAACTATGTGATACTTGAGGATAATCCAACAATATCCAAGGCTTCTTTGCAAGAAACCTCGAATACTGGGGGGGCATCACCCTCATATGTTATGTATCAATGGGTCTCGATAGGAAGAATTTTGTAACGGGCCAAATGGTCGATTAAACCATTTCCATATATATTAACCGAGTCCCGACAACAAAACATGTATGCATAATACAAAGAATCACTCTCTTTTCTCAAACATCTCGTGTTTGAAGTAGAATTTGTATTATATGAGTCATGTACTTATGATTTCGATCTATTGTGAAAAAATAACATTTGTAAAAAATTGCTCAAGGGCCAAGTACAAGAATACCTCGAACATCCGGGGACTACCTACTCGAGCTATCTAAGTTGAAAATCATAAAACCTCAACGAGGCACCCCTCTATATATAGGCCAAGGACATCATACTCGGGAACTAACATTTCGAACAAGTTCGAAATCTTATCGGAAAACAAGTACAAGAAACATACCTGAACGCTATGGCCATATTAACGACTACAATCATATAAAAGTCTACGTCCGAAATAATGTTGCTCGAAGACGTCCGACTTCCGCCATACACTAAAGGCCTTCAAATACTTTGAAAAATCGGTTAAATAAGGCTACCCTCGGCAAAGCAAATAAAAAAGGTCTTTTATAAAATAAACCCTTAAATAATTTAAAGGCTTCGATAATATCAACCTTCGAAAAAACCTCAAGAGGTATCAAATTATTTTAACACAAACGAGCTAAGAATAAATTTTGTTCCGATCGTTGAACATTCGAAAAACCCAAGGGCTACAAAAAACACATGTTAAGGCATAAAGAAATTTTCACTAAGTCATTAAGCCAAAAAGGGAAAAATGATAGCCGTTTTGGAGGCCAAATTGGCCCAAGTTAAAGAGCATAAGGGCCAATAGAAAAGCGCCTAAGGTTCGATATAAAGAGCCTAAGGGCCAATATAAAAGAGCCTAAGGGCCGATATAAAGAGCCTAAGGGCCAATATAAAAGAGCCTAAGGGACGATATAAAGAGCCTAAGGGACAATATAAAAGAGCCTAAGGGACGATTTAATAATCCTAAGGGCCAATACAGTTGGAGTTCGAGACCTCACTCTCACTCAATTCGAACCCAAGAGATCAAACTAACGTTAACTATAGCTCGAAAATTCATATAAAGGGTATATAAGGGTGAGCTCAAAATACTGAACAATCATTTGATGAAAACCTAAGGGTTCACTTTATCCTAAAACCCATGATTCATTCGAACTTGATTATTAGAAGATAACTCGTCGGTCAGTTCGATCGAGCCACCACCAAGATAAGGTCTTGAGTGAGTTTTGAACTCGGGGACTTACCCTCGCAAAAACTTAAGGGTTTATATCGATCACGATTTGAACTATAACAATAATAATTTTCAACAAAAGGATACGAAGACATGAAAGAGAAATTTATGACGGCATCAAAGGGAGGAGGAAGATGGAGCTTTCTCCTTTTGCGGCACTGTTTTAGAAGTCTTCGCCATTTAAATATGTGAGGGGAGAAAAGAGAAGGTGTAAAACAGGTGGCTCCGATGGAAACAACGGTTGTTTAATGAGCAACAATGAGAGAAAGGCAAGAAGGATTGGGAACTCAAGAGTTTATAATCAAAGCAAAGTAAAGTTTGAATCTACTAAAGATGTGATATTTATAGGTTTAAACGACAGTTCAGTGTCACTAATGGCCGACCCGCAGCTGACACACATTGATGGTTTTTGGAAACCGAATCGACAGGATGTTTCAGTCACATCCATCGCTTACGTCATGGATACGATGTCATGATCGAGGTATCGAGGAATCGAGGCTCAAATCATTTCTTACTATTTAATTCTAAGAAACACGGGGACTATTTGTATACGGTAATAATCTAGGATACTTGATTTTACGAGCTCGAGGGTATGCCTCGAGAGTGACTCAGTATCGAAGCAAGTTTGGGCTCGAATAACATTAAGACTAAGGGATCGAGATCAGGCTAAATCGACACTGAAGTAACAGAATCATGAGATATCTGCAATCGACCACCAATCTCGGCTAGAATCTCGGAACTGGCAGAACCATTAACAGTTATTAATATCAATCATGTATTTTACTTCCGAAATTAGAGTTATATCTTATTTAGGATTCTTCTACTATATAAAGAGGAACCTTATTCATTTGTAATAATTATCATACACAGTTATTACTTACGCAACTACTGAGAAATACAAAGCACTCTGCTCTTTTACTCTCCCTTAATTTTTTGACCGTACTTATTGTTCATATCATTCTTGTAGTTCTTACTGTTCTTGGCACTTTATCTCGAGCCTAATCCATATCGGGGTCGATAACTTGCAATTACACTGGTTTGATTCATCTCAATCGTTTAATCCTTTATTTATTTAGCTATTTATTAATTGACATTGAATAAGATCATGTATCCTTATAACCACATTACGAGTTCAATTGTTACTCGTATTTTGAGGTAAACAGTATTCTAACCTCACTATCGACTTATTGAAAATCTTTTTCCATTCCCTTATCGCCTACATGTTCACTTTATGTTGATCCAAATGATTATCTTCGAACTCAAACACCCTTTTGCGTATCCTGTTGTACTTCACTTGTTCTTCAGCCACCTCATCTATGATCCTATCCTTCAGATTGACTCCTAGTTTGATGTCCCCAGCTATGTCATCCTCCAACCATGAGCTATAGTAGTACATATAATCGGCGTGATACATGTATGGTTCAATAGTTTCTCCTTCCACGATGATCTTTTGGTTCCCCATGTGTTGCGCTTATAACTTGAATGGGATTACATCTCCTTTGAAATCTGTATTATACGGAACCATGTTAGAACCCCGAGGAATGACTTGTTTCCTTCCAGCTTGCCCAATTACCCTTATAGGAGTGTAAGGGTCGATGCCTCACAACCCAATCAGTACTAAGTGAGTAGTTTCTTTGGATCTTATAATGAACTCACTACTAGGAAACCATTCAAACATCCAATGCACTTGGTCATCTGTCATATTGCTAAAGAAACGCACCCATCCTACAACATTTCTGGGGTTTGCAAACCTGTTTGGAATGAACGTCATTTTCTTTGGGTCATGATTGGCTATTGTGATGACCCAAAAGGTGATCCTATGTAAATTTGATTATGACTGTGTTCTGAGGCCCCGAAAGCCTCCGTTAATATCACCTCAATGTGCGTGCATATCGCGAGCGCGTAGCCGGGAAGCCTTTATGTGGAAACTTGATAAAGAGTTGAATTTATAATAATTAATTGATTAGAGTTGATATTAGTCAACATTTTTGGTAAACAGACCCGGACTCGTGATTTGATGGTCCCGGAAGGTCCGTAGGAAAATATGGGACTTGGGCGTATGCCCGGAATCGAATTCCGAGGACCCAAGTAAAAGAAATGAATTTTTAAAGAAATTTGTTTTATGGAAATAATAAAGGCTTATGAAAATGAATCTCGATGTGAAGCCTGTATTACCGGGCCCGTATTATTTTTCCGGAGCCCGGAACAGGTTCAATATGTGTTATTTGAGTTATATGTGAAATTTGGTAAGGAACGGACTTGCTTTGACGTGTTTCGGATCAAAATGGGAAATTGAGAGTTAATACAGTTTTGAGAAAATTATATAGAAATTGAGAGTTATTTGGTTTGGAACATGATTTTTATGTTATCGAGGTCCGAATGTGATTGCGAGACCTGGAATAGTTCCGTTATGTCATTTATGACTTGTTTGCAAAATTTGATGCCATTCCGAGTTGTATAGGTTGGTCCGGCGCATTGTTATAAAATCAAGAACTTGAAGTTTCTTAAGTTATGGTTTTAGGGGTTTTGGGATGTGGTTTTGAGATTTAGCATCGTTTTGGGTGTTCCGAAGGCTCGAGCGAGTCCGTATTATGATTTAGGACTTGTTGGTATATTTGGACGGGGGCTCGGGTGGGCCCAGGTGCCTTCCGGACACCCAACGGGGCTAAAACCAAGCTAGAACTACTGCTGGTACAGCTGTTGCTGGTGTGACCGCATGTGCGGTTGCCCAGCCGCAGGTGCGGGACAGCTAATGTGGTCCGAGCCTCGCAGGTGCGGAGGTTCCGCAGGTGTGGTTCCTTTTCTGCTGGAGCGGAGCCGCAGGTGCGGTCTCCAACTCCGCAGGTGCGACCCCAGCCTGCCTTGCCATTTTTCGCATGTGCGATATTTTTCTCGCCGGTGCAGGACTGCAGGTGCGGTCCCAGGGCCGCAGGTGCAGAACCCCTGTAGGCCAGACTATTTTAAATGCCAAAAACTCAGGATTTCCTCATTCCCTTCATACCAAAAACCCCATTAGAGACTTGTGAGCTTTGGAAGGACACACCACGACCTAGCTATTGTTAAGGTAAGTTAATTCCTTCATAATACTAGTTTCATGCATGAATAGTTAATGGGATTACCTACTAAATTAATGGAAAATCAAGAATTGGGGAGTAAATTTAGGGTTCTTGAGAAATTCGCGTATTGTCCATTTAATGCTATGAATTCAAGTGGAAACTTCATATTTATGATCCTTAGGCTATGGGTGAGTGATTCCTACGAGAATTTTCGGGATTCGAGCGTGCGGGCCCGAGGTCGAATTTTAGTATTTTTGGAAGAATAATAGAAAATGTATAATTAGGCTTTGGAATTGGTTTATTGAGTGATTATTGATGTTAATAAATCAATTATGTCAAGATATTATCGATTCGGAGTTGGATTCGAGAGAAAAGGCTGTGATTGAGGCTTGACTTGCACTTTGGAGTAGAGGTAAGTGTTTGGCCTAACCTTAGCTTGAGGGAATAGGTATAGAGTCTTATTTTCTATGTGTAATTCATGTCAAACGTATAGGTGAGGTGACGAGTACCTATATGTTGTGGTCAAGCATGCCCGTGGGTCAAATGTGATGAATCATACCGTGTTCTTAATACTCTCTGTACTATGAGTAATTGGTGATTTAAAAGTGATACATTGATGTCGTTTCATGACGTGGGGAATTATTGAGTTATTTGTTTCAGTCGAGGTTTTTACTGTTGAAATTATATTTCTGAGCAAGTTTGGTTATAGTTGAGTCCCTTGCTGGGACGATAGAATTTTATTGAGTACTTCTTTACACTTGAGATTTCTTATTGTTAGTCTGCACATTATATGGCTGATTGTTTATTATTTATCGCACGAGGGGACATGCCATGTTGATTGTTCATTATTTATCGCACGAGGGGACATGTCCTACTGATTGTTCATTATTTATCGCACGAGGTGACATGCCATGCTGATTGTTTATTATTTATCGCACGAGGGGACATGCCGTGCTGATCGTTTATTATTTATCGCACGAGGGGACATGTCGTGCTGATTGTTTATTGTTTATCGCACGAGGGGACATGCCATGCTGAGTGTTTATTATTTATCACATGAGGGGACATGCCGTGCCGATGTGTTATCGTTTGATGCACGAGGGGACATTCCATGCCGAGTAATTGTGAGGTGATGCACGAGGGGACATGCCGTGCCTTGTGTTGTTCATTATCTGTTCTGTGGCGTTAAATTCCTGGTTTTACTGTTACATTTCAGTTGTTACCCTGTTCTACTACGCTAGTATTTGTTGACCCTCTTATCCCCAACATGTTTCTCCCCATATCTGTTTATGCTTGTTTATTTCTGTCAATTTTTTCCTGTTATTATATAGAATTGCACAGGTATGTATATTGTTGTCGGTGCTAGACTCGTCACTACGTCGCCGAGGTTAGGATCGGCACTTACTCAGTACATGGGGTCGGTTGTACTGATTCTACACCTGCACTTCTTTATGTTGTGTAGACCACGCAGCCGGACCCAGTGGACACTGACGGAGGGAGCATTCCATCAGTTCATTCAGGAGACATCAAGGTAGACCTGCAGACGCTCGTGGGCCTTGGCATCACCTTCTACCCTTCTCTTTCAGTTATGTCTTATTTTATGGTTTCAAAGACAGCATATGTACTTATTTTCAGACCATTGTATTCAGTAATCACATAGACAGTTCGTGAGTATGTGACACCAATTCTGGGATATGTATATGGGTTTTGTTTTGAAGTTGCTATATTATTTTGAATTTTGGTTAACCTTCATATTATTGACCATCGATACCTTAGTTATCTTGTTCATTTTAGTTGTTAATGTGTTTATTTAGTTCAAACGTTGGCTTGTCTAGCGGGTTCAACGTTAGGCGCCATCACGGCCTAAAGGTGGGATTTTGGGTCGTGACAAGTTGGTATCAGAGCACTAGGTTGCTTAGGTCTCACAACTCACGGACAAACTTGGTAGAGTCTGAGGGATTAGTATGGAGACGTCTGTACTTATCCCCTAGAGGCTGCAAAGTTAGGAATAACTTCATATCTTTCATTATCTGTCGTGCCATTTGAATTTTAAATACTAATTAAGTCTCTATTTTACTCTCTCGCAAATGGCGATGACGCGTGCTTCCTTATCGACCGACCAGCAGCCTGATCCTCCTATTATAGCTCCTACGAGGGGCCGAGGCCGTGCTAGAGGCCGAGGCAGGGGCAGGGTTCATCCTAGAGCAGCAACTCTAGTTGAGGACCCACAGGTAGACCTTGCCGGTGAGGTTCCTACTCAGACAGTCCAAGTTGGACAATCTCAGGTCCTAGAGGGGTTCATTGCCACCCTACTGCTTCAGGACGCTCTGTTCCGCTTGGTGGGACTTATGGAGAGTGTGGCGCAGGACGGTCTTCTTCCTACTGCACCAGCTGGTTCTCAGGCTGGGGGAGGGACCCAGACTCCTGTTATTCATACCCCAGAGCAGGTTTCCACTCAGTTTCAAACTCCAGCACCTTAAACAGCAGGAGTAGCTCAGCCGGGTATTGTGGCACCGGCAGCCGAGGGTGCACCTATGTCAGCAGATGCTCTATGGAGACTAGATCGGTTCACCAAGTTATTCACTACTACATTTGCTGGTGCACCATCAGAGGATCCCAGGATAATTTAGATAGCTGTTATGAGGTTCTTCGGAACATAAGCGTTGTGGAGTTCAATGGAGTTGACTTTGCTACTTTTCGGTTATCTGGCGCAGCCAAGACTTGGTGGAGAGACTATTGCCTGACCAAACCAGCTGGGTCTGCACCATTGACTTGGGCTCAGTTCTCCGTGCTATTCTTGGGGAAGTTTCTTCCCATTAATCAGCGAGAAGATCTTCGGAAGCATTTTGAGCGCCTCCAACAGGGATCTATGTTTCTCACTCAGTACGAGACCAGGTTCATCACTTTAGCCAGGCATGCACTTATGATACTTCCCACTGATCGGGAGAGGGTTCGGAGATTTATTGAGGGTTTGGCCCAATATCAGACTTCAGATGGCCAGGGAGACTGATATTGATATCTC
This sequence comes from Nicotiana undulata, assembly GCA_005239495.1. Taxonomy (NCBI): domain Eukaryota; kingdom Viridiplantae; phylum Streptophyta; class Magnoliopsida; order Solanales; family Solanaceae; genus Nicotiana; species Nicotiana undulata. The sequence continues at coordinate 64,124 of ML255876.1, forward strand.
CTTTAAGGATGCAACCGATGTGGCCAGACGCATTGAGATTGTATTATCCCAGGGTGGTGGTCAGGGGTCTGACAAGAGACCTCATGATTTCGGCTATTTCAGTGGTGCCTCATCTGGAGGCAGAGATTCATTTGGTAGAGGTCATCCCATTAGGCCTTATCAGTCAGCACTCCAAGCATCCTACAGTGCATCATCAGCTCCCATCAGTGCACCGCCGATTCAGAGTCTTTAGGGTGGTCATTCTGGTCGTCAGGGACAGTTCCAGGGTCAGCATTCTCAGCAGGCGAAGACTTGCTACACTTGTGGTGGTATGGGGCATATTTCCAAGTTTTTCCACCGAGGTTTTGGTGGTTCTCAATATCAGGGTTCCCGTGACATGGTTCCCGCATCAGGTGCACCCTCTCCCCCTCAGCCAGCTAGGGGTGGTCGTGGTGCTAGAGGTGGAGGTCAGACTCATAGAGGTGGAGGGCAGGTCATGAGAGGTAGGGGTCAGCCCATAGCAGGTAGACCCAGAGATGTGTAGGTTGGAGGGGCTCCGCCCCGATGCTATGGTATTCCAGCAAGTCCTAAGGCTGAGGCCTCTGACGCAATTATCATATGTACGTTTCCAGTTTACAGCCGAGATGCTTTGGTATTGTTCAATCTGGGTTCTACATTCTCTTATGTGTCCTCATATTTTGCCCCTTATTTGAGCATGTCATGTGATTCCCTGAGTGCTCCTGTATATGTGTCTACCCCGGTGGGTGATTCTATAGTGGTAGATCGAGTCTACCATGCTTGCTTAGTAGTTATTTGTGGTATGGAGACTCAGGTTGATCTTTAGCTTCTGAATATGGTGGACTTTGATGTTATATTGGGGATGGATTGGCTATCTCCCAATCATGCTATTTTGGACTATCATGCCAAGACAGTAACCTTAGCCTTACCAGGAGTACCTCATTTGGAGTGGAGTGGGACTCCTAGCCATTTTTCTAGCAGAGTTATTTCTTATATGAAGGCTCGACGTATGGTCGAGAAGGGTTGTTTGGCCTACTTGGCCTATGTTCGTGATTCTAGTGCTGAGGTTCCTTCTATGGAGTCTGCACATGTGGTTTATGAGTTCCCAGAGGTTTTCCCTGTTGACCTGTCGGGTATGCCACCAGACTGGGATATTGACTTTTGTATCGAGGTGGCTCAGAGCACTCAGCCCATTTCTATTCCGTTGTATCGTATGGCCCTGCCAGAGTTGAAGGAATTGAAGGATCAGTTGCAGGACATGTTGGATAAAGGCTTCATTAGGCCTAGTGTTTCTCCTTTGGGTGCTCCAGTGTTGTTCGTTAAGAAGAAAGATGGCTCAATTAGGATGTGTATTGACTACCGGCAGCTGAATAAGGTTACTATTAAGAAGAAATATCCTCTGCCGAGGATTGATGATCTATTTGATCGGCTTCAGGGTGCTACAGTATTTTCCAAGATAAACTTGAGATCTGGCTACCATCAGCTAAGGATTAAGGCTTCTGATGTCCATAAGACAGCCTTCCGCACCCGTTATGGGCACTATGAGTTTCTAGTGATGTCTTTTGGGTTGACTAATGCCCCCGTTGCATTCATGGAGTTGATGAACCGAGTGTTCAGGACTTATTTGGACTCATTCAGTATTGTTTTTATTGATGATATATTGATATACTCTCGCAGTCGAGAGGAGCATGAGCAGCACCTTAGGGTCGTCCTCCAGACTGTGATGGATAGTCAGTTGTATGCCAAATTTTCTAAGTGTGAGTTTTGGTTGAGTTCAGTTGCATTTCTAGGCCACGCGGTTTCGTCAGAGGGTATTCGGGTGGATCCCAAGAAGATTTCAGCAGTCAGAGATTGTCCTAGGCCTACTTCAGCCACAGAGATTCGGAGTTTCTTGGGCTTAGCAGGTTATTACGCCGATGTGTTGAGGGTTTTTCATCTATCGCAGCCCCGATGACCAGGTTGACCGAGAAGTGTGCTTAGTTCAGGTGGTCTGATGAGTGTGAGGCGAGCTTTCAGAAGCTCAAGATAGCTTTGACCACGACACCAATGTTGGTGTTGCCCATAAGTTCAGGACCGTATACCGTGTATTGTGATGCTTCACGGGTTGGGCTTGGTGCAGTGTTGATGCAGGATGGCAAAGTCATAGCCTATGCTTCTCGTCAGTTGAAGGTCCATGAGAAGAACTATCCAGTTCATGATCTGGAGCTTGCAGCTATTGTTCATGCATTGAAGATTTGGAGGCATTACTTGTATGGTGTGCCTTGTGAGATGTTTACGGATCATAAGAGTTTATAGTATCTATTCAGGAAAAAGTAGTTGAACATGAGGCATAGAAGGTGGTTAGAGTTACTGAAGGATTATGATATTACCATTATTTATCATCCGGGGAAGGCCAATGCGGTGGCCGATGCTTTGTGTCGGAAGTCAGTCAGTATGGGCAGTCTAGCTTATTTATTAGTCGGGGAGAGACCCCTTGCGTTGGATGTTCAGGCTTTAGCCAACCGATTTGTGAGGTTGGAGGTTTCTGAGACAGGCAGTGTGTTGGCCCATACCATGGCCCGTTCTTCATTGTATGATCGTATTCAGGCCAGGAAGTATGATGATCGTGATTTATGTGTTCTTAGAGATACGGTCCGGCACGGAGGTGCCAAGCATGTTACGGTTGATGATGAGGGAGTTCTGCGGATGCAGGGCCGTATTTGTGTACCTGATGTTGATGGTATTCATGAGTTGATACTACAGGAGGCCCATAGTTCCCGGTATTCCATTCATCCGGGCGCCGCAAAGATGTACCAGGACTTGCGGCAGCATTATTGGTGGCGGAGGATGAAGAAGGATATTGTAGTTTATGTAGCTCGATGCTTGAACTGTCAGCAGGTTAAGTACGAGCACTAGAGACCCGGTGGTTTGATGCAGCAAATTCAGCTTCCTGAGTGGAAGTGGGAGCGTATCACCATGGACTTTGTACTTGGACTCCCACAGACTTAGAGGATGGTTGATGCGGTTTGGATTGTTGTGGATAGGCTGACCAAGTCAACGCACTTCATTCTGGTATCAGTTTCATATTCAGCGGAGAAGTTGGAAAAGATATATAGTAGATAGATTGTTCGATTGCATGGTGTGCCCTTATCCATTATATCAGACAGAGGTACTCAGTTTACCTCCCACTTCTGGAGAGTATTTCAGCGAGAGTTGGGCACACAGGTTGAGTTGAGCACAGCATTTCATCCTCAGACGGATGGACAGTCCGAGCGTACTATTCAGATTTTGGAGGATATGTTACAGGCTTGTGTCATTGAATTTAGTGGTTCATGGGACCAGTTCTTTCCTTTAAATGGGTTTGCTTACAACAACAACTATCAGTTGAGCATTCAGATGGCTTCGTATGAGGCGTTGTATGGTAGACAGTGTCGGTCTCCAGTCGGATGGTTTGAGCCAGGAGAGGCTAGATCTTTGGGTTCCGAGTTAGTCCAGGATGCCTTGGACAAGGTGAAGATTATTCAGGATAGACTTCGTACAGCTCAGTCCGGGAAGAAGAGTTATGTGGATCGTAGAGTTCGAGATTTGTCCTTTATGGTAGGAGACCAGGTATTTCTTCGAGTGTCTCCTATGAAGGACGTGATGAGGTTCGGGAAGAAGGGCAAGTTGAGCCCTAGGTACGTTGGTCCATTTGAGATTTTGGATAAGGTAGGAGAGGTGGACTACAGACTTGCCTTGCCGCCGAGCTTATCAGTCGTGCACCCGGTGTTTCATGTGTCTATGCTCCGGAGGTATATTGCGGATCCATCTCATGTACTTGACTTCAGCGGTGTCCAGTTTGACAAGGATTTGTCTTATGAGGAGGAGCCGGTAGCCATATTGGCTCGGCAGGTTCGTTAGTTGAGATCGAAGAGTTATCCTTCGGTTCGTGTTCAGTGGAAAGGTCTTCATGTTGAGGTAGCGACCTGCGAGTCCGAGTCCGATATGCAGAGCTGATATCCCCATCTTTTCCCCGATTCAGGTACCTTTCTATGTCCGTTCGAGGACGAACGTTTGTTTTAGAGGTGGAGATTGTGATGACCCAAAAGGTCATCCTATGTAAATTTGATTATGACTGTGTTTCGAGGCCCCGAAAGCCTCCGTTAATCTCACCTCGATGTACATGCGTAGCCCGGGCTCATAGCCGGGAAGCCTTTATGTGGAAACTTGATAAAGAGTTGAATTTATAATAATTAATTGATTAAAGTTGACTTTGGTCAACATTTTTGGTAAACGGACCTGGACCCATGATTTGACGGTCCCGGAGGGTCTGTAGGAAAATATGGGACTTGGGCGTATGCCCGGAATCGAATTCCGAGGACCCAACTCCGAGAAATGATTTTTTAAAGAAAATTGTTTTCGGGAAATAATAAAGGCTTATGAAAATGAACCTCGATGTGAAGCATGTATTACCGGGCCCGTATTATGGTTCCGGAGCCCGAAACAGATTCAATAGGTTATATTTGAGTGATATGTGAAATTTGGTAAGGAAAGGACTTGATTTGACGTGTTTCGGATCAAAATAGGAAATTGAGAGTTAATGAAGTTTTGAGAAAATTATATAGAAATAAGGATTTCCTTAAATTTGAGATTTGGTTTGGAACGTGATTTTTATGTTATCGAGGTCCGAATGTGATTGCGAGACCGGGAATAGTTTTGTTATGTCATTTATGACTTGTCTGCAAAATTTGATGCCATTCCGAGTACATAGGTCGGTCCGGCGCATTGTTATAGAATCAAGAACTTGAAGTTTCTTAAGTTTTGGTTTTAGGGGTTTTGGGATGTGATTTTGAGATTTAGCATTGTTTTGGGTGTTCCGAAGGCTCGAGCGAGTCCGTATTATAATTTAGGACTTGTTGGTATATTTGGACGGGGGCTGGGTGGGACTAGGTTCCTTCCGGACAACCAACGGGGCTAAAAACTAGCTAGAACAACTGATGGTGCAGTTGTTGCTGGTGTGACCGCAAGTGCGGTTTCCCAGTCGCAGGTGCGGTTCCTTTTCCGCATGAATGGAGCCGCAGGTGCGATCTGCAGCTCCGCAGGTGCGACCCCATCATGCCTTGCCATTTTCTGCAGGTGCAATCTTTTTCTCGCCGGTGTGGGACCGCAGGTGCGGAGCCCCTTTAGGCCAGACTGTTTTAAATGCCAAAAACTCGGAATTTCCTCATTCCCTTCATACCAAAAACCCCATTAGAGACTTGTGAGCTTGGGAAGGACACACCACGACCTAGCTACTGTTAAAGTAAGTTAATTCCTTCCTAATACTAGTTTCATGCATGAATAGTTAATAGAATTACCTACTAAATTAATGGAAAATCAAGAATTGGGTAGTAAATTTAAGGTTCTTGAGAAATTCGCGTATTGTCCGTTTAATGCTATGAATTCAAGTGGAAACTTCATATTTACGATCCTTAGGCTATGGGTGAGTGATTCCTTCAAGAATTTTCGGGATTCGAGCGTGCTGGGTCGTGGTCGAATTTTAGTATTTTTGGAATAATGATAGAAAATGTATAATTAGGCTTTAGAATTGGTTTATTGACTGATTATTGATGTTAATAAATCAATTATGTCTAGATATTATCGATTCAGAGTTTGATTCGAGAGGAAAGGCTGTGATTGAGGCTTGACTTGCACTTTGGAGCCGAGGTAAGTGTTTGGCCTAACCTTAGCTTGAGGGAATAGGAGTTTTATTTTCTATGTGTAATTCATGCCCAACGTATAGGTGAGGTGACGAGTACCTATATGTAGTGGTCAAGCATGCCCGTGGGTCAAATGTGATGAATCATACCGTGTTCTTAATACTCTATGTACTATGAGTAATTGGTGATTTAAAAGTGATATATTGATATCGTTTCATGACGTGGGAAATTATTGAGTTATTTGTTTCAGTCGAGGTTTTTACTGTTGAAATTATATTTCTGAGCAAGTTTGGTTATAGCTGAGTCCCTTGCCGGGACGATAGAATTTTATTGAGTATTTCTGTACACTTGAGATTTCTTATTGTTAGTCTTCACATTATATTGATGATTGTTTATTATTTATCGCACGAGGGGAAATGCCGTGCTGATTGTTCATTATTTATCGCACGAGGGGACATGCCTTGCTGATTGTTCATTATTTATCGCACGAGGGGACATGCCATGCTGATTGTTTATTATTTATCGCAAGAGGGGACATGCCGTGCTGATCGTTTATTATTTATCGCACGAGGGGACATGCCGTGAGATATAGTAGAGATCCAATCATTCCTCTGTATACCTTCTGATCAACGAATGAACCAGGTTCATCCACATCCAATTTAGTAGTTGTGGCTATGGGGGTGTCTATTGAATCATCCATCTTGAACTTCTTGAGGAGTTCTTTCACATACTTTTGTTGATGAATCATTGTTCCATGTGGGTTTTGCTTGATTTGCAATCCTATGAAGAAGTTTAGCTCACCCATCATACTCATTTCAAATTCACTCCCCATTAGTGTAGCAAATTCCTTGCTAAGCTTTTCAGTAGTTGATCCAAATATGATATCATCAACATATATTTGCACAATCAAAAGATGCTTCACCTTTTCCTTTAGGAACAAAGTACTGTCAATTTTGCCTCGTTTGTACCCATGTTCTAGCAGGAATTTTGAAAATCGCTCATACCATGCTCTAGGTGCTTGTTTAAGACCATGAAGAGCCTTGTCAAGTTTATATACATGATCAGGTGATTCTTTGCTTTCAAAACCTGGAGGTTGTTTGACAAATACATCTTCCTTCAAATAGCCATTGAGAACGAAACTCTTAACATCCATCTGATGGAGAGTGAATTCCATATGTGCAGCAAATGCTATAAGAAGTCTGATTGCCTCCAATCTTCCCACAGGAGCAAAGGTCTCATCATAGTCAATTCCTTCTTCTTGACTATACCCTTGAACAACTAGTCTTGCCTTATTTCTTGTAACAGTTCCATTATATTCGAGCTTGTTCCTAAAGACCCACTTCGTGCCAATCACTGATCTGTCTAGTGTCCTGGGTACCAAGTGCCATACTTGACTTCTTTCAAACTGATTCAGCTCCTCTTTCATGGCATTTACCCAATCAACATCTTGTAGGGCTTCACCAATGTTCTTTGGTTCGATTAAGGATAGGAAGGCATCAAACGCACACAGATTTTTCAAGGAAGCTCTTGTTTTGATTACAGATGACAAATCTGTTATGATTTTCTCGAGAGAGTGAGAACTCTGATATCTTTGTGGTTTGAATACTAGTAGTTCACTTCTGGATAGTTCCATGTTGTTTTGTTGTTGTGGAACAGGATCAGGGCCAAGATTCACATGTTGAGTTCCCCCTTTCATGTTGCTTGGGGTAGTTGGACCTGGTCCATCACCTGTTCCATCATCCATGGCTGCTTCAATGTTTTCACTGCTTCTCACCAGTCTAAGCTCCTCATCTTCTGGTTCTTGTCTCTCAGAAAGAGTGTTAGTTTCATCAAAGACAACATGCACGCTCTCTTCTACACACATAGTTCTTTTATTGTACACTTTATAGGCTTTACTATGTGATGAATATCCCAAGAATACTCCCTCGGCACTTCTGGGATCAAATTTTCCTAAGGAATCTTTGCCATTATTGTGCACATAGCATTTACATCCGAAAGCTCTAAGATGGGATATGTTGGGCTTTCTCCCTTTAAGTAATTCACATAGAGTCTTCTCCACCAGTGGCCTGGTCATGCATCTATTGATTATATAGCAAGCAGTGTTTATTGCTTCTGCCCAGAAGCTGCGTGGTAGTTTGCTAGAAAGAAGCATGGTTCTTGTCATGTCTTCAAGAGTTCTATTCTTTCTTTCCACAACCCCATTTTGTTGTGGGGTTCTAGGGGCAGAAAAGTTGTGATTGATACCATGTTCAAATTCAGTACCATGGTCAGATCTTATTGATGCTAGTTGATGTCCCAACTGATTTTGAATTTTCTTAACAAATGCGATGAACATATCAAATTCTTCATCCTTAGATTCCAGAAATAAGGTCCACGTGAACCTTGAGTAATCATCAACTAACACTATCACATATTTCTTACCACCTCTGCTCAGAGTTCTCAATGGACCACACAGATCCAGATGAACCAGTTCCAACTTCATGGTGGTACTGACCATTTTCTTACTTTTGAATGAGGATCTTACCTGCTTCCCCCTTGCACATGCCTCAAAAACTTTGTCTTCCTTGAACTTAATGTTAGGGTCCCACCACTAAGTCCTTAGAGACTAATTTGTTAAGTTGATTTAGACGTGCATGTCAAAGTCGTTTGTGCCAAAGGAGGGGATCACTGTTCAAAACACTTAAGCAATCGAGTTCATTTTCAGACAGTGTGGACAAGTCTATGACATGGATATTATTCATTCTCCTTCCCTGCAAAACAATCTTGTCAGTAAGCAAGTTAATCACAAAACATTTTGTGGAAGTGAAAGCAACCAGGTTACCTCTGTCACACAATTGTGACACACTGATCATGCTATACTTCAAGCCATTTATCAAGTACACATGTTCGATGGAACGTGTGTCTTCCTTACCTACTTTTCCAACCCCTATAATTTCACCTTTCTTTCCATTTCAAAAGGAGACATTTCCTCTTTTGAGGTTTTCAAGTGAAAGGAACTGTTCCTTGTTCCCCGTCATATGTTTTGAGTAGCCACTATCCAAATACCAAATTTGGCTGCTTCCTCTCACTTGTACCTACAAAAGGAAATCAGGGGTTAGTTTTAAGAACCCAAACTAGTTTGGGTCCTTTTCTATGAGAGAATGGGTGAATCAAATTTTTTCTGGCCCAATTTGGTAGCCAGTTTTTCTTTTTGACAAACCTCTCATTTTTTCGACTGGCCTGCTCTTTTGCTGTACACACATATTTGTAGTGGCCAGTATTACCACAGTGGGAGCAGATTTTATTTTGAGAGAGAGTGAGATACTTGCTTTTGGTATCCCACTTGGGCAATTGACTCCCAAAACCAAGCCCTCTCCGGTTTCTACTATGATTCTCTTGAAGCCATATCAAGGCATCAGAGGATTTATTCCATTTGCAAGTTCTATCTAATTCATGTTTGACTTTGTCAATCTCTTATTTAAGTGATCTTATATGTTCATCCTTGTCATACATTTTATCTTTTAGTTTTCCTAAATTTTCCTCTAACATGACATGAGAGTGATCAATAACCTTTTTATTGGATCTTAATCTTAGTTTTAAGTTCTCAAATTTTAGTTCTAGAATCTCAGTCTCAAGTGGATGAACCTGGTTCAACAAGACAGTGTTTTTTTTTCCAGATTCACTGACTCTGATTTCCAGGTTCACACACTTTGCTTTTAGCATTGCACATTCTTTAGAGAGTTGATCTTTCTCTTTGGTTGTTTCAACAGAATCATCTTGAAATCAAGTAGCAACTCAGAGAGTTTCTCCTTAGGTAGGAACTTTATTTTGTTTTTAAGATGGGAGATACTTACCTTTGGTTCATCATGTGATTCCTCATCAGATTCTCCAATTGCCATGAGCGCCTGATCTTCAGTCTCCCCATCTTCTGATTCCTTATCTGAACTTTCCCCCCAAGCAGCAACCATAGCCTTAGTAGTGATTTTCTTGGGTTGGACCAGTTCCTTCTGCCTGTTCCTTCTTTCATATCTCTCCTTTTTTCCATTCTACTTTCCACCGAGGACAGTTTTTGATGAGATGATCGGTCTTACCACATTTGTAGCATCCCTCGTTGGTTGGCCTTTCTTGAGCTTTTACTTTTTTGTAGTTTTCTCATCTATAAATGCCTTTCTTCCTCATGAGAAAGTTTCTGAATTCTTTGGTAATCATGGCAATCTCATCTTCCTCCAGATATGCCCCCTCAGTGATTCTCAGTGCTAGACTCCTCTCATTCTTTGGACTATCCATCTTCATTGGCTGGCTTCTGAGTTCATAGGCAGTGAGGTTTCCAACCAGCTCATGTAATCTCAGGGTTGCCATATTTTTTGATTCCTAGATAACAATGATTTTGCTTTCCCAGGAAATTGGCAAGACCCTTGTCAGGATCTTCTCAACCCTGTCCTTTTCCAGGATGACTCTTCCAAGAGACTTCAGTTCATTAGTGAAGCTTGTGAACCTTGTGTACATCTCTTGGATAGTCTCTCCTTCTTTCATGGTGAAGTTTTCATACGGAGAGTATAGTAGAGTACCTCTAGACCTCTTTACCTGAGGTGTTCCTTCATGGGCTACTTGTAGAGTATCCCAGATTTCTTTNGTAGTATTGGCCATTGAAAAGTGGTGGCCTTGCGGTTGATTGAACTTCCCAGTTCCCAGGTGGTGCACTCATTTTGATCTTTTCCAAGGTGTTAGCCTTTTCAAGGATAACCTGCTCTGATACCAATTGATGTTTTAGACGTCAATACCACACAAGAATATAGGTTAAATGTGTGGTACCCAATTTTTCGAGTGCTGTCTCACAAGAAGAACCTGGTTCTTCTTTGTGTTCCAACTTCTACTGATGCGCAATAATAAAAGCATTAAAGTAAAAACACAACGATTTTTACTTGGAAAACACCTGGCTCAAAGGTGAAAAAAATACGACCTACTCCTCAATAGAATTTGCTCAAACTCTTCACTAAAAACTCTGAGCCAAACGGACTTACAAAATAAACTTTTTTGTAATCCTAGGACTAACTCTAATCCCTTTGTATCAACTAGCCTCTAGCTAATTTCTACAAGCTTAAAGTTAACTCTAACTTGAACAATGTGTACCTATTACAATTGCTTCTAAGAAAGCTGATAAGATACAATATTTAAACACCTACTACAATCAACTAGACTCAATACATAAACGATGAAGTTGGTTCTTCTAGCTGATCTGTAGCCTTTGTATCGCACAGTAATTCTGCTCGCAAAACCTCTGGGAATTTCGCTTTCAGATCTTGATTCAATTCTGCTTTTGTGCGTTACATCTTTCAGCAGGAATACTTCAAATATTTATAGAGTCAGTAGTTGAGTTTGTCGTTTAGTTCTAGTCCAACTCTTCCTGAGATAAAGAGTTCGAATTAAACTCAACTTCCTTCATTTGTAACTATCCTTGTTGAATTCAACTTCTATCCTCTCATCAGTTTGCAAGCTTTTCGCATTAAGAGACAATCTCTTGGTTCATTGGTACTTCACAAACACAAATATCTCCTATGCATATACAGTTCATGTGCCAGCTATTCAGTTCAAGAATGTGTGCTCTGATGGACCTGGTTCAACTGGTCAGACATTTGTCAATCTTAAAAACTATGCAGTGACTTGGGTCAACACCCCTTTTATATGAATTTACATGCAATTCTTCGCTTAAACTAATTACAGCCCCCTCAATTGTTTCCCAGTCATGTTCGCTGGCTTCAATCATTATGTCCTTCCCAATCCCTACACCTTTTACCGCTTTATTATAATTTTTCCATTATACGAGCTAACTCTTTTCTTGTTTTTTTTTGTCTTTACAATTATCAAATACTGCATTTCATCGTGCAAAATACTTGACAACATGTTGTTTTATTTTGCGTAATTACATGCTCTGCATCATATTTCACTTTTGCGCAATTAATACCATAGTGACACTTGATGAGTGTCCACGCTCTTCCTATATTACCCTTGTGAATTTGGAAAGGCTTATTTGCGGTAAAACCAGTCGATCAGCAATGCAATTGACGGTTCCGTGCCTTTCCCTCTCAAGTTGTCCACTTAAGGGTACTGGTCTAGACTTCTATAGAAAACCCTTCTCTGATGTTAACTATGCATGCATCATGTCCAAACCTATAATGAGTTAGAATTTTGTCCACATAATAACTCTCTAATGCAAGCCTTGTCCAAAGCCCATCGGGATTTTCATAATCCCAATGGGCAAGATCATGATATGTGTATTATTTGGAGAAAACATGTCGATATGCTAATCATTAATGTGTAAGTAGTCAAATTCGTAGGGGGAAAGAGCTAACTTTATCAGTTTTACAGATATGAGGCACGAGTATCTCACCCTTATTGCTAAGCTCGTGGGAAAATCTCTCGCCAAGCGACAAGAACCATGTGAAAAGAATTCATGGAAATTTACCTTCTTTGCTGGACAACAGCCAAACAATGTACTGATCGAGGCCGTTACTATATTCTGAGATGAAAAGAGCGTTATTTTCCATTTTGGTAATATAGAGATGACTCCCCTTCTTGAGGAAATAAGAGGTTATGTTGGGCTACCCTGTGATAGCCCAGGTCTGTTGGTACTGGAAAATCGTACTTCTAGAGGATTTCTAAAAATGATGGGTCTTAGAAAGAAAGACGAGTTAGTATGGTTGAAGAAGTCCTACATACCTTTCGACTTCCTTTACGAGCGTTATGGGCATATCACATCCTACCGTATCTATCATAATGCGTTTGCCATCACTTCCCTGGGATGGATTCATCGTCGGGTTTTTGTATTTATCGTCTGTTTTCTGGAGATGATAGTATTTCCAATCCAAGGAGACAAGATTCACACTCGTTTGACTATGGTTACCAAGACCTTAATGGAAGGGATTGAGGGACAGACTTACACTATTGTCCCAATGATCGTGGCAAAGATATACTGATCCTTGGACTGCTGCAAGAAGGGATTCAGACATTTTGAGGGTTGTAATTTGTTACTGCAAATATGGTTGTTGGAGCATCTTCAAAGAGTACAGTACCGTCAGGAATTTCCGCAGCGACCATGGAATGACAACATAAGCTTTCACCGTCCAAAAAGAATGACTTTATTCCCATACATGTTTGCACAACTGGAAAACGTTGTGGATTGGGTACACTTCTTTAGCAATTTGAGTGATGACAAGGTCCATTAGATGTTCGAGTGGTTCCCTACTAGAGAGTTCATCATCAGGTCCAGGGTTGTTCCTCACTCAGTGTTGATCGGGTTGAGGGGTATCTATCCTTATGCTCCTATCAAGGTCATGAGACAGGCTGGGAGAAAACAAGTCATACCACGAGTCTCCAAGATGGTTCATTACAAAGTAGACTTTCAGGGCGATTCAATTAAATTCAAGTGTGAGGCACAACATATGTGGCATCTGAAGATTATTGTGGAGAAAGATACCATCGAACCAGATCGGTACCACGTCGGCCATGTGTATTTATACCTATCATGGTTGGATGATGACATAGTGGGAGAAGTCGAGCTTGGGATTGATTGATGAAACATGGTCACAGATGATGCTGCTGAAGCACAAGTAAAATACAAGAGGTCGGGCAAGAGAATAAATGATTCTAAAGCCAGACATTTGGAACAACACAAGATAGACATGGAATCCATCAATGAATTGAGGGAAGTTGCTACAATATCAACAGAGAGGTTGGAGTATTTAGAGCAGGGTCTGATGGAACTTGAAAGGATTATGAGGAAAAGGAACGTGGATTGTCAGAATGCAGAGGGTAACGAAGGAGGACACCTAGCAAGGGCATATCTGCTGCTGGACATGCGCTACCTGGGAAATCTGATCGATGGGGCCAAGAAGTCAAGGCATGGAGAAGGTCCCTCCGGGACCAAGTAGATTAGAATTATTGTTTACTTGCTTTTCTAGAGTCATTTTAGAAATTGATTGTAATAAGGCAAATGCCACTAGCAACTCTTTGATTATTGTTTTGGAGATTTGATATATTTATTACATTAATGAAATGAGGCAATTATGGTCATTAAGTTTCTCCAAATCTACGTTTCGCTAGGCCTACCTCGGGCACAATGAGGTCGCCAAAATTAGGACGCGAATTTATGATTTCACAATAGATGTTTAAATACTGCAAAAATTTCCTACTGACTTGTTTACCTTTTTGCTTTTCTTTGTTTGATTATTCCCATCCTCTAAGGTTGGTTCGTGCATACTGGCATCATCAGCGTATCATACCAGATCCAGAGGCCCTCCACCTCCTCCTCCTCCAAGTGATCCTAAAAGTAAGGAAAAAGCTAAGATGGATGACATGAGTGGTTTCATGAAGGATAACATTGTGCATGCGGAAAATGTTGAAACTTCAGATGGTCGGAGTACTCCTACACAGAATGATTTGGTTCTACGATTGGAGCAGAAAATATTGGAGTTACAAGGGGAACTTGAGCAGGCCCGCAACTTGGAAAACCTCTCCCTTACCTTAAACGTCCCAAATATTAACCAACAAAACACCAAAAACCCAGCATCTCCTCGAAACACACCAAATCAACATGCATAAAATCCTCCCGTACCTCACCAATACACCACATCTCCTCAAAATCCTAATCCTCCACCAGTACCAGCTCATCCTCAGCACCAACATCATCCAACTCAGTATCCACAAACTACCACTTACCATACCCCTCAAAATAGACCGCACCCTACCCCCGATCCGCAAAACTCAACCAATGATCACCACTACACTTAAATCCCCGGTATCCATCAGAACAACCCAATAGATGTAGAAACTCTACCTCACCCTACACAACAAACCAAATACATACCAGAATCCGCCGAGAAGGACCTGCTCATCAAGAATATGGCAGAAAAACTTTAGAAGCTCACAAGCCGAGTCCAAGGTATCGAAGGGGGTAAAGGCATTGAGGGTTTGAAATATGAAGATATGTGTATTCATCTGGACGTAGAACTGTCGGAGGGTTACAAACCTCTCAAGTTCGAGATGTTTGACAGAACAGGTGACCCAAAGGTATATCTAAGGACATACTGTGACAAGTTCGTAGGAGTTGGAAAGGATGAAAGGATTCACATGTAATTGTTTATGTTAAGCCTCACTAGAGATGCCCTATCTTGGTACAACAACCAAAATCCAAAGAAGTGGCTTAGCTGGGTAAGCATGGCATCAAATTTCATGGATCGATTAAGGTTTAATACAGAGAATGCACCAGACGTCTTCTACATACATAATATCAAGAAGAAGCAAACAGAGATTATCCGCGAGTATGCTACTTGGTGGAGATCGGAAGCTGCGAAAGTAAGCCGGCATTTGAAGAAGAGCAGATGAACAAGTTCTTTATCCGCTCACAGGATCCACAATAGTATGAAAGGTTAATGGTTAGCGAGAATCATAAATTCTCCGACATCATCAAATTGGGGAAAAGGATTGAAGAAGTAATCAAGAGCGGAATGGTAACTAATTTTGAGGCATTACAGGCTACGAACAAAGCTTTGCAGTCGGGGGGCATATCCAAAAAGAAAGAAGTAGGGGCTGTGATGGTAGCCCAAGGTCCAAAATCTCCACTTACATACCAAACACCTCTACCCACATATCAACCTTCACCTCCCAGATATCCGCAACCTGCCACCGCCTACCATACTTATAACACCCAGCCAACCCAACAAAATAATCAGAAACCCAAACCATATTTCGACCGCAGGCCGCCCAAATAATACACCCTTATTGCCAAAACTATCTATCAATTATATGAGAGACTAAAAACGGTTGGATATGTCACCCCTATTCCCGATGTTGCCATGGAAAACTCTTCTCAATGGGTCAATCCAAATAAAACACGTGCCTACCACTCCGGCATGAAAGGTCATACCCTCAAAGAATGTCGCACTTTGGAAGACAAGATACAGTCATTAATTGATACAAAGGTCATACAAGCAAAGGAGGCTACACCTAAAGTCCGCAACAATCCCCTCCCAGATCACAGTGGCGAGGGGGTGAATGTGATAGAGACTGACGAAGAATGGGACCCGGAAGGGTCAATTGGGCTTATTTGAGAAGGGGATGACCCTAAGAAACCCACAGTCACTCTTACTCCTATTGTTGCCAGATACATCCACCAATTGATGTTGAAGTATCCGCACCAACCCCGTTCGAGGTGGAAGTAACAACACATACATCTGCACCTGCTCCATTTGAAGTAGAAGTGACCACACCCTTCACTGTGATGGTAGCATCCACACAGTCATTTAAGTCCAATGTTGTACCTTGGGACTATGTTGTAGAAGCCAGGAGGAAAGGAAAAGCAAAAACGGAAGAATCTGGTGCGGCACAAGGGATGACCGGGACTAGTAGATTTTATACACCTGAGAATTTGGGAGGGACAAGCAAAAAAGCTACTTCAAAGCCACCTGTCATTGAGACTGGCCCAGATGATCTTTGTAGGAAAGTGCAAGCGAGAGAATATTTTGTAGTAGACCATCTGAACAAAACTCCTGCTCAGATATCCATTCTATCATTACTGTAGAATCTTGAAGCACATAGGAATGCCTTGATGAAGGTATTGAACGAAGCTTGCGTGCCCAACAATATCACCAGCGGGGAAATAGCCAACATGGTAGGACAAGTACTGGAGAGCCATAAAATCACTTTCCATGAAGACGAATTGCCACCAGAAGGATTAATCCACAATAGGGCGCTGCATATCACGGTACAATGCGAGGATAAATTCATTTCTAGTGTTTTGATAGATGGAGGATCAAGTCTCAACATCTATCCACTGAAAAATTTGAAAAGATTGGGTAAATGTTTGCATGAAATACGAGCAGGAACTATGAACGTGAAGGCATTCGATGGGTCTTAAAGGGACACGATGGGTGAAACCAATCTTTTCTTACAAATGGGCACGACTTGGTTTGTTGTCGAATTCCAGGTACTCGACATATCCGCCTCGTACAACTTATTGTTGGGACGACCTTGGATATATACCGCTAGAGTTGTGGCTTCTACTTTGCACATGGATATAAAGTTCGAATGGAATCATTAGGAGGTGATCATTCATGGAGACGAGAGTATCTATACCAACTAAATTGTTCTGGTCGTGGAAAATAGAAGGAAATTAGGTGGATAGACTTATCATCGCATCGAGCGCGTCAATGCGATACAGAAAGACAAGTGATGGAGCAGCAAAATAGAAAGCATACTAGCGTGGGTAGGGTATGAACCCGGTAAAGGGCTCTGGAAGAATCTCCAAGGTATTGCTAAACCAATACAGCTAAAATATCACGACACGACCTTTGGGCTGGGATATCAATACACTTGGCATGAGTATCAGAACTGGTCGCCACCATTGTGTGGTCCTTACTACCCTCTCGAGCAGCCAATACCGCATCTGAACCAATCTTTCTACCAAGCTAACATGATGTGGGGATCCGAAGAAGAGGAGGTGCTAGCTGGTTTGAGGAATTTATTTCTAGAAGAGGAAGACATGGATTGCAGTGTAATAGTTGGGGAGGAGGAGGAAGAAGGCCTCATTATCCAGACAGTTGAGTAGGGAGTTGTTTTCAGGAATCGGACACACACACCATCCAGGGCCCGACGAGTCCCGGGGTAGCATGTTTGCTAGTGTCATTTATTTTGAAAATAATTCCTCTTGAGCAATTTTGTTTAGAATCATTTTCTTTCCTTTCAGTATTTCGTTTTGGAAAACATTGTTTGAAGTCATTAAAAATTGCTATGTTTGACATTTTAATATTTATCAACGGCTTGATGTTTTATTATTACTATCTTTCATGTCTTTCTCTCTACAACATTACTATTTCTTATCTTGATGAACCAACGATTATGACATGCAATGAGACAACGCAACATAAGGATAGTGACTCGGAAGAGATAGAAGAAAAAGATGTGACACCTGAGGAAATTGTCAGAGAAGTGGAGAATTTTGAGAAAAAACCTAAGTCTAATCTGGACGAAACTGAGATAGCCAACTTGGGAGATTCTGAAACAGTCAAAGAAACTCGCATAAGCATTCACTTGTCACCATCAGAGAAGGAAGAGTACACTCATTTCCTGAGAGAGTATGAGGACATTTTTGCATGGCCGTATGACCAGGCTCAGCACATCCATAGTGGCTCACAAACTACCTACCAATCCAATATGTCCACCAGTAAAGAAGAAACTCAAGAAGTTCAAACCACACATGAGTCTAAAAATCAAGGAATAAGTCACAAGGTAGATCAAAGCTAAGCTCCTCGGGGTAGTTGAATATCCAACTTGGTTGGCCAACATTGTGCCGGTTCAGAAGAAATACGGGAAAGTCAGGGTCTATGTCGACTATCGGGATTTAAACAGAGCGAGTCCCAAAGATGATTTCCCATTACCAAATATACACATTCTGATCGACAATTATGCCAAGCATGAACTCCAATCCTTTGTATATTGCTTCGCGGGTTATCATCAAATTTGGATGGATGAAGAAGACGCAGAGAAAACAACTTTCATCATGCCATAGGGAGTGTACTGTTACAAAATGATGTTGTTTGGTCTAAAGAATGATGTGGCCACCTACATGAGCGTCATGACAACCATTTTCCATGATATGATACAAGGAGATAGAGGAACGTGTGGATGACTTCATCATCAAATCCAAGAAGGCCGCAAATCACATAGCAGATTTGAGAAAGTTCTTTAACTGGGTGCGGAGGTACAATCTGAAACTGAACCTCGCAAAATGTGCCTTTGGAGTTCTTGCCGGAAAATTGTTAGGGTTCATTGTTAGCCGCCGAGGAATTGAGTTAGACCCATAAAAGGTCAAGGCTATCCAGGATTTACCACCGCCAAAGAGCAAGAAGGACGTGATGAGTTTCTTGGGACGTCTCAACTATATCAGACGCTTCATAGCACAATTAGCTGTAATATGTGAGCCGATTTTCAAAATGCTGAAGAAGGATGTCGCCACCAGTTGGACTGAAGACTGTCGGAAGGCTTTTGACAAAATTAAGGACTAGTTATCCACACCACAAGCCCTAGTCCCCCCAGAACTTGGTAGACCACTACTACTCTACCTTTGCGCACTAGATGGGGCTTTGGGACAACATGACGAGACAAGGAGAAAAGATCAGGCCATATATTATTTGAGCAAGAAGTTCACACCATACGAAGCACGTTACTCCCTACTAGAATGCACTTGTTGTAATTTGACATGGATAGCCCAAAAACTGAGGCACTACTTCTGTGCTTATAACAAATATCTCATATCGAGTATGGATCCTTTAAAGTACATCTTTCAGAAGCATATGCCTATAGGAAAGCTGCCAAAACAGAAAAAAGTTGTTGAGCGAATTTGACATCATCTATGTAACTCATAAGGCAGTTAAGGGACGAGCATTAGTAGATCATCTGGCAGAAAATCCTGTAGGAGGAGAATACGAGCCATTGAAAACGTATTTTCCTGATGTAAAAGTGTCGTTCGTAGGAGAAGATATTGCTGAAGCCTACACGGATGGAGATTGTTTTTTGACGGAGCTGCAAATTTCAAAGAAGTTGGTATCAGAGCCGTTTTGGTGTCAGAAACCGGTCAACATTACCCGGTGTCAGCAAAACTCAGATTTCCATGCACCAATAATATGGCGGAATATGAAGCCTGCATACTAGGGCTCAATTTAGCTGTCGATATGAACATCCAGGAATTATTGGTGATTGGAGATTTAGACATGCTGATACACCAGGTCTACGGAGAATGGGATACAAAGAACACCAAGATACTACCATATCTGCATCACATACAAGAGAAGATGAAAAGGTTCACGAAGATAGAGTTCCGACATGTCCCTTGAATCCAGAATGAATTCGTAGATGCACCGGCCACTTTGTCCTCCATGATACAACACCCGAACAAGAATTTCATAGATCCCATTTTGGTGAGAATTCATAATTGTCCGGCTTACTGTGCTCATGTTGAAGAAGAAACATATGGGAATCCATGGTTCCTCCATATCAGGGAATATTTGGCAAAAGGAGAATATCCAGAGCATGCAAACCACACCTAGAAACGCACACTTGGTAGGTTGTCCAACCATTTCTTCCAACGCGGAGGAATTCTATATAGAAGAACTCAAGATCTATGTCACGACACAAAACCTATGGGTTGTGATTGCGCCGGACACCACTGTCAAGCAAGCCGACCCCTTAATAAGTTGGAACACTTTCCTGTTTAACATTTTAGAAATAGAAGCCTTTTCTTGCAATTTTCATTATTAAGTAAATAAATTTCGTAATTTAAATACGGCTGGAAACCAACTTAATACAAAAAAGAAATACCAAGACATCCCCAGAACCCGGTGACACAAGTCCATGAGCAATTTATAAGAATTTATACAATTATACAACGCTTGTTCGAAAAACAAATTTGACAAAAGCAATAAATATAAAATGTAAGTACACAGAAGGGAGACTCCGGCAGCTATGGAACGCCTCTGGATGAATGCAGCCCGTATAAGTCCCCAAATCGATCACTATACTATAAAGGTACCTGTGTAACAAAATGCACAGAAAGTGTAGTATGAGTACATATACATATATGTACCCAGTGAGTATCCCGTCTAAACTCGAAGGAGTAGTGACGAGAGGTCGACTAGATACTCACTAAGGTCCAGCAATATAATATAAAAAGAGATATGGCTAAAGTAGTAGGCATGTGAGACAGAAATCAACAAGTACATAAGCAAATAATTTAATCCAAGTAACAACTGAAAATGAACGGAAAGTGCCAAATCATCCATTTACACAATACCTGTCAATCCCACTATAAGTGACTCAGACTCAAGTGATAATACAATACCANTCGTGTGCTGACTCAATTATATACCATTACTATAAAGCTCCCCACGATCGCGAATCATACCTGCGACTCGTGTGCTGACTCTATTATATAACAATACTACAAAGCTTCCCACGATCGCGAATCATACCTGCGACTCGTGTGCTGACTTAATTATATACCATTACTATAAAGCTTCCCACGATCGCGAATCATACCTGTGACTCGTGTGCTGACTCTTATACGTACGTATATATGTATGTGTACCAAAAACAACAGTGAACTCAGTAGGACTATGCTCATATCATGGATTAATTAACTGGGGATTTAAATCATAACGTTCCACAATTCCATATCATTTCAAAAGTAATATGCAACTCAAAATACATCCAAAGATACATGTAAGACAAATAGAGTCATGCTTGTGAGTCCTAAAACTACCCGACATAGCATAATAGTCACCACGTACGGACTCTCGTCACTTGGTACGTACGCGGCCCCCACAACATGTATACATAACAAATAAGGAACCTATGGGGACATTTCCCCCTTACAAGGTTAGAAAGGAGAATCACCTCGCTCCGAAGTTCCATAACCGGCTTCTAAGCCCTTCTGACGACTCCAATGGATGCACAACGCCCCCAAACTAACCAAACAACGACAAACCAATGAAAATATACTCTAATATTTACTAAAAATTCAGATTATATAATTTTCCAACTCCGCTCAAGAAATTGACCAAAATGCCCTCTGGCCCACGTGCCCGGATTCCGAAATTTCCCGAAGATAAATTCTACCCATAACTTTACTAACTCAAATATACAATATGTTACAATTTTCATGCTCAAATTCATGGCTAAACAAATTTTATCAATTCTAAGTTTCCTTACAATTTCCCCACATTTTTCCCAATTTCTCATATCAAATCTATGTAATAAATCTTGTATTTAACTTGGAAATAAGTAGAAACAACTTAACTTTGATGCTTGATGAAACCCCCCTTGAAATGCTCTCCAAAATCATCCAAGCCAAATGAAAGAAATGACCAAAATTCGTGTTTAAAGAATCTGCCCCTGCTTCATCGAGTTGTACCTTGCACTTGTGTTGCACGGGTTATACATCCTATTAAAATTCCTTTGTTGAACACCTTCTGTTAAAACACCCATAAATTCTTTTAGAAATATGCAAATAACAAACGGTTTGGAGATTTAGAAACTAGGCTAGAAGATCTTTAATTTGATAGGTTGTACACCATATAACTCTTTATATATTCCGCGATATGAGCTTCTAAAGTTGGCTCCACGCACCAGAAAATTCTGGCGAAACTGCCCCACCAGCCATCTTCAATATGTCATAACCTTTTGCACAACACTCCAAATGACAAATGGTTTAATGTTATGAAAACTAGACTTCAATATATACAACTTTCATGTTTTGAACATTTTCAGATTTCTTATAGAATATTATATATACGCTTCCAAAGTTAGCTCTTCGATGCACAATTTGCTGTCCAAAAATAATGCAGCAGAAATTTTCTGCAATTTTTTTCTTCTTTCTTTTGTCCGAAATTCATTCCGTTAACCTTCCGAAATCAACCCGAGGCCCTCGGGACCTTAAGAAATTATACCAACATGTCCCAAAACATGATACGAACTTGCTCGAGGCCTCAAATCACATCAAACAACACCGAAATCTCGAATCGCACAAAAATTCAAACTTTATGGACTTTGAAATTTCAAACTTCTACATCTGATGCGAAAACCTATCAAATCACATCCGATTGACCCCAAATTTTGCACACAAGTCATATTCGACATTACGGACGTGCTCCAACTTTCCGAATTTGAATCCGACCCCGAAATCAAAAAGTCAAACTCTCGGTCAAACTTCTCAAAAACCTTCAAATTTCTATCTTTAGCCAAATTACTTCAAAATGACCTCCGGACATCCGAATTCACTTTCGATCGCGCTCCCAACTCTAGAATCACCATACGGAGCTATTCTCAGACTCGAAATCCCAAACGGACATCAATATCATTTAAATGCGCTTCAAGCCAAACTTAGGAAATTTCTTCAAAAATGTTGACTTCCACAATATACACCGAAACGGTCTCGGGTTATCCAAATCCACATCCGGATATACGCCCAAGTCCGAAATCACCATACGAACCTGGTGGAACCTTCGGATCCTGATTCCGAGGTCGTTTACTCAAAATTCCAGTCTTACTCAATTTTTTAAACTTAAGGCTTCTGAAATGAGAATTTTTCTTTCAAATTAACTCCCAACCTCCGGAATTTCAACTCCGACCCTACACAAAAGTCACAATACCCGAAATGAAGTTGTTCATGACTCCCAACAACTGAACGACGCGCTGGATCTCAAAACGACCGGTTGGGTCGTTACAATCTAGGGATATTGCGGTGTGTTGACGCCAAAGAAGCCTCCATATTTCTTGAAGAGATACACGCTGGAACCCGCGACCCACACATGAATGGTTTCGTCCTAGCCAAGAAGATACTCAAAGACGGATACTTTTGGATGACTATGGAACAGACTGCATCCGATATGTCCAAAAATGTCATCAGTGCCAGATACACACAGATATGATACAAGTACCTCCACATGAGCTTAATGCAACCAGCGCACTTTGGACTTTTGTTGCCTGGGGAATGGATGTCATTAGACCAATAGAGATCGCCGCTTCAAACAGGCACAGGTTCATTCTAGTGGCTATTGACGATTTCACAAAGTGGGTTGAAGCTGCATCTTACAAAGTTGTAACCAAGAAAATCTTCGCAAATTTTGTCAGGGATCGTACTGTTTTTCAATTCGGGGTTGTATAATCCATCATCACTGCCGCCAATCTCAAAAGTGATCTAATGAAAGCCATGTGTGAAACCTTCAAAATCAAGCACAAAAATTCCACAACAAATCGGCCCCAAATGAATGGAGCCATAGAGGCCGCCAATAAGAACATTAAGAAGATACTAAGGAAGATGGTAGAGGATCATAAGCAATGGAAAGTTACCATTTTCCTTATTGGGATACCGTACCACAGTTCGCACGTCAACCGGGGAAACTCCTTATCTATTGGTCTACCGTACTGAAGCCGTCATCCCCCCGAGGTAGAAATTCCTTATTTGATAATTATACAAGAAGCTGAACTCAGTGACGCAGAATGGATAAGGAGCCGCTATGAGTAATTAGCCCTCATAGATGGAAAAATATTGAATATGGTGTGTCATGGTCTGCTTTATCATAACAAAATGTCTAGATCTATCAACAAAATAGTCAAACCTAGATAGTTCACACTAAGGCAGCTAGTGCTGAAACGGATCTTTCCACATCAGGATGAAGCCAAAGGAAAATTCTCACCCAAGCCATTCAGAAGGAGCACTCATACACGAAGAAATGGATGGAGAAATTTGGCCAAAGCCATTCAGACGCAGTCAAAAGATACTATGTTTAAACTGATTGCATTCTTCATATGATGTAATTGAACTACGCTTGACCGTATTCTCGTTTAAGAGGGGATACGTAGGCAGCCCTGTGTGTTTGGTCACAATACAATAAAATTTTCATTTTCCCCATTATCGAAAACTAGGCAGAATTTTGAGGAGGACCCTCAAAATTCCGAAACAACTTCAGCCAACGACACTGTATGCGGAATAACTAGAAATTCCTCTACATAACCGGGGAAGAATTTTGAAGAGGACCCTAAAAATTCTATGGCAAGAAAGTCGCAATGTCTCTATCAAAGTCATAGTTACTAGTTCATCTAATTATTTTGTAAATTGCCCATTACTGTGTTTCGAATAACTATGCATGCATATTTTTCGAAAACTTTATTTATAGCCAGATGCTACCCATGGTAACTCGAAGAGGATTCCAATGCTAAATAGAGCAAAGCAAGCAGACAAAGGCATGAACCAACCTCCCCCCATAAAACTTATGTTTTTTCTTTGAATGCAGGAACAAGAGATAGTCGCCAGTACGTGCGCACCTTAGAATCATTGTCTTCACAACAACAAAGCTACCGAACTCATCCACACCTAAGAAATACTCCGCAATCACTTATTATTTATTCACTGTATAAGACTAAGCATTGTCTCCATCTTGCATGAGGCTAAGCCCTGCCTCCTCAACTGCATAAGGCTAAGCTTTGCCTTCCCCCTACATGAGACTAAGCACTGTCTCAATCTTGCATGAGGCTAAGCCCTACCTCCTCAATTGCATAAGGTTAATCTCTGGCTTACCATTTCATGAGACTAATCATTGTCTCCATCATGAATGAGGCTAAGCTCTGCCTCTTCAATTTCATAAGGCTAAGCATTGCCTTCCCATTGTATAAAACTAAGCATTTTCTCAAATCTTGCCTGAGGCTAAGCCCTGCCTCCTCAATTTCATAAGGCTAAGCTCTGCCTTCCCATTGCATGAGACAAAGAATTGTCTCGAATCTTGCATGAGGTTAAGCCTTGCCTCCTCAATTGCATAAGGCTTAGCATTGCCTTCTCAGTGCACGAGACAAAGCATTGTCTCCATCTTGCATGAGGCTAAGCCCTGCCTCCTCAACTACATAAGGCTAAGTATTGACTTCCTATTGCACGATACTAAGCATTTTCTCTCCTTGCATAACTACAAATGTTGCTCTGCTCCAAACCTTGCATTATTCTCTTCTCTCTGGACTAAGCTCTGCTCCAAACTCTACACAAGATTAAGCTCTATGTTGTTTTATTTCACGCATCATGTTTCTGCATCTCATGGGCTGATATATAGCCAATTTTTCCAAAGGCATCATAGTCCGAAGCAACATCATTTGATTTACAAGCATGAACAAGCATTTTTCAATATTTTCTATAAATTTTAAAGGCTTTAAATTAATTTATTTCTACATTTTTATTATACAAATACCCATTAATTACCTTGCAAAATTTTTTTATGATGATTTTATTATCTAAACTCATCATTTAAACTCATATTAGGTTTTTAATGTTTTAGTGCATTTGTTATAATTACATTTGCATTTTTAAAGGCTAAAATTGCACATTTTACAATAACAACCCATATGTACTTATAATTATTTTATTTATGCAAAAATTAACCTTTTTATATTTTTCAAATGTTAAATAATTGTTGTTATTTATTTTTATGCACAAATGAAAATTTTGTTATTTAACTATTATTTTTGGAAATTATTTATTGGTTAAATTTGGGTATTTAAAATCTGGCCCCATTTTTTAAAATTAATTTTGGACCTAAGACTACCCAAACCAACAAAATTTTCATATGCCCAATACCTTGGCCCTATTACCCTTAATCGTTTAATAACTCAACCCAGTCCGCTTAAATCCTTTCTGATCAACGACTCATAAACGACCACCCCTCTTCCTTATATCCCCACCCCCTAAACCCTAACCTTCATTTCCCAAATCCGCCGCCCTTATTTCCCCTCCTCTGATGAACCCTAATCCCGCCGCCTCACTCAAATCCCCCCAAATCCCGGTCCTAATGGGATTCTTTCCTTATTCCCTTACAATTTCAGTGTTTTCCCTTATTTGGTGCTATGTTATGGAATAAGTTAGGTACTTTACTAAACATGGCAAGTACCCCACTTTGATTTTGTCCAAATCGATGGTTGCCTCTTGAATCTGGACTACCTTGTTTCCAAATGCGCTATTGTGTACAGATTCTCTCATATCTCGCTGATTCGCACTTAACCCTAAAGGTTAGGGTTCCAGATTCTCTTTGATTCAAACCTAAACTGGATCAAACTCTGATTATTAGCATTTTTCCGTCTATATTCACTCTATTTCTTGTGAATCTGCTTATTTTTGTAAATTCCATTCACTTACCTAAATTTAGGGTTTCAGACCCTTTTACTTGAACCAAATATGGTTTGATTCTATATTTCCTTTTGAATAATCTCCTATCTATGTTTTTTTATGCTAATATATGATTCTTGCCTTTATCTTCTTTCGATTTTTTGGTTTACCTAAATTAAGGGTTTCAAACCCTTTTTACTTGAACTCAAACTGGTTCAATGTTTCTTTTGAATAACCCCCTGTCTATGTTCATTTTTTATGCTAATACATGTTTCTTTGCCATTATTCTCTGTTGATTTTGGGATTTACCTAAATTAGGGTTTCATACCCTTTTACTTGAACCAAATTTGGTTCGATTCAGTATTCCTTTTTTTTAATCTATTGTCTGTTCATTATATGCCTTATGTGATTCTTTACCTTATTTTCTACTGATTTTGTGTATCTTCACCTAAAGGGTTTCAATTCTACTGATTTGAGTACTTGCCTTTTGGAATGTAAATTATCTATTTATATGCTCTAATATCAGCACTATTAAAACCCCTCCCCAACCCCATTTGAAAGAAAGAAAGGATTCAGAGATCGAAAACCTTTTCACTACTATAAAAAAAAAGTTGTGTAGTCCTACTCTCTTGTGCAATCTTATTATGTGTTTTGATTCTTGGCCGGCTGAAAGCCAAGGCTAGAAATCTTCAAGTTTTTTGCTTCCGTTTGGTAATATTTGCTATACTGTTGGATTCCTTTCTTCCCTGTTTCATATTAACTGGTGAGTTATTGAATCCCCTGCCATTTCATTATGATTATTCGCTCGATGTGTTACTGCAATTAGACCATGTTATTCTAAATGCTATTACTTGTAGGTAAGACATTGTTGAACTTAGTTTGAGTTGATTAATGAAATATGCCTAACTTTGTGTTATTGATGACTATCTTTTAGAGTTAAGTCTGTTATAAATATGCTTTCATACCTTTTCCTAAGGCATGGTTATCCATGTGTAGATGTGTACTTCAACAGATTTATAAGTTTGTTTGTTGAACCTTTTATAATATGTCCTTTTAGGTTATGTTCTCACTATATTATGATACCTCTATTAAATTGTCTTAATTAGTTCATGACCTTCTGCTAATCAATGTGTTTACTTCCTATGACTTAGTCTGATCTAATATCTCTATTATCATTATGAACTTGTTTATGAACTAGCCTTACTAGCATGTGACTGATTCCTAAAACTTGATTAAGTATGCTTAGGTTCAAACATGTCTATTATTTGTTTGTATATGTTCTATATGTGATTCTGTCCCCAAGTGAATTCTGTATACGGTCAAAATCGGGAAGGCCAATTTTTACGTTTGATACAATGTACGGTGGCATATTCACGTGATATTCAGGATACGGTCAGAGGCTCGACCTCGGACGCTCCCATAATGTGACCTCGAGGTAAGTTTGAGGTCGACGTGAGAAGCCAGCACAGAGATTGAGGCAGGCATCTCTGTGACAAGGCACAATGTCGTACTCAAACATTAAATAATGGTATCAATTACGAATCTTGGCAATTAATGCTTATGTACTACGTTGGGGTTCTCCCTCTTATAAACTGGGGATCCTTGTCCTTCTGTAAAAAGAACAATAATGAATACAAGGCACAAGAACATTATGTACTTTTATCAAAACATTATATGTCTCTATTTACTAGCTCATTTACTCACATTTTCTACTTCCCATTACTTGTTCTTCATTTATAGCTTATCATTGATCATAAATAGCGTGTCCTAAGGCACACAAATATGTTATAGCTCCATCGATCCTCCGACCCAGGCACGAACCTCGGTCTCATAGACCTTCGAGGTCTACATCGATCATTCGACCTAAGGCGCTCCGGTTTGCTTTTCTCTAGCTATCTAACTGTTTCTTCTCCATTTTATCTTAGCGTACTTAGCCATAATAACCCAACAACTGGTATTAAGATAAATCACGCATTTTTAGAACCACTTAACTAAATATAATTCTAATTACCATTTTCACAGTAAACAATTTTGCTCCCACCGTGGGGCTAAAAAATAATAGTGATTGTTTTAGTGCTAGTTCGTCACAAAAATGCAAGTTATCTTTCACACTTTTTCTTGTACGGAGAATCTTTGATTTCAGGATAGAATGTCTAACTCGGTGAACGCACGCGAAAACAACTGCATCGAAGACCGTGGAGAAAACAACGCAATTGTTCCAGGCACTGGAGCACTGCTGCAAAACCCTAAGGGTGTCCCTAACCCAAACCCGGTAGGTGTGGCTCGCGCAACGCCCAACGCGTTGACATCAGCTCCTGCACCAACGATTACATGCACCTTGCGGGAGAACATGAGGTTCAGAACACCCCAGTTCAGGAAGAAAAGCAGGTAAGCCTCCATGATAGTTTCAAAATATTGCAGGCACAACAGCTGGCGATCGCTCAGCTACAAAGCCAGCAAAAGACCCCGAGCACTGCAGCTCCATGGGTGGCTTCTCGGGTCGAGCAGGACCGATCCATCCATCATAAAATTACTCGAGGACCTCACCAAGAGAATCGAGTCAGGGGAAAAGAGGATAGAAGCGAACGACAAAAAAGTAGAGACCTACAACACGAGGGTTGACCAAATTCCGGGTGCACCCCCGATTTTAAAGGGTGTAGATTCGAAGAAGTTCGTACAAAGACCTTTTCCTTCGAGCGCGGCCCCAAAGCCCATACCGAAAAAATTCAAAATGCCCGACCTGGCGAAATACAACGGGACTTTAGATCCCAACGAGCACATCACACTTGTGTCGTGAAGGGGAAGGACTTAAAAAGGATGAGATCAAATCCATCCTATTAAATATTTTTGGAGAAACACTGTCGAAGGGAGCCATGATGTGGTACCACAACCTTGCCCCAATTCGATAGATTAATTTGCCGTGCTGGCAGATTCGTTGATAAAGGCACATGCCGGGGCCATCAAAGTTGCAACCAAGAAGTCAGACGTCTTCAAAATAAAGCAAAGGGAAAACGTGACGCTACGGGAGTTCCTATCTCACTTCCAAATGGAACGGATGGAATTATCGCCGGTATCCAATGTATGGGCGATACAGGCCTTCACTCAATGCCTGAACGACCGAAGCTCAATAGCTTTGAAGAAGCTGAAACAAAACTTGGTCAAATACCCTGCTGTCACTTGGACAGATGTACACAACCGATACCAGTCAAAGATTAGGGTGGAAGATGACCAATTGGGATCTCCCTCGGGCACAGTATACCCCAGCCGGCTCCTGGAAAAAGAGCCTAGACCGGGCATAGAAAGGTACCAACTGTATGTTGAGGATCGAAGAAACGTTCCCAGACAGAACATACCACACAACGGCCGACGGAAAGAAAGAGGCCATAACCCTCGGGGACTCACAAGTCAAGTCAGTGATGACCAGCCCATGGGATCGACAGAGGTGCCCCGACTATCAAAACATAACTTCAACGTTGATCATCCATAAGTAAAATCAAGGAGACTAAGTGGATGAAGCCCGTATTGTCAAACCCGTCAAAAAGAAATCCCAAACTTACGTACAAGTTCCACAACACACACGGTCACAGGATCGAGGATTGCAAACAGCTCAGAGAAGAAGTAGCTCGATTAATCAACAAAGGATATCTCAAGGAGATCCTCAGTGACCCAACTAAAACTCAAATTCAGGAAAGAGAAACGAACAGGAAAAACAAGATGGGGAAGTCGCAACACATCATCCACATGATCATGGGAGGGATCGACGCCCCGCAAGAGCCGGTCCTCAGATGAACAATGATATCCATCACAAGGGAAAAGCAGACTCAAGGTTACATACCCGAGGATGCCCTAACATTCAGTGAGGAGGACATCGAGACTTTGACTCAACCTTAATACGATGTTGTGGTTATCTATTTTCTTGTAAATACATTTCAAATTACACGTGTACTTGTTGATCCAGGTAACTCGGCCAACATAATCAGGTCAAGGGTGGTAGAGAAACTCGGGCTGCTCGAACAAATCGTGCATGCCGCTCGAATTCTAAACGGGTTAAACATCCAAGGGAGAAATTACCAACCCGATCAACATGGTCGAAACGATTCAAAACAAAAAATTTCATGTCATCGATGGGGATATGATATACAACGCTTTTCTCGGAAGGCCGTGGATACACTGCATAAGAGCAGTACCATCAACCCTCCATCAAATGATTAAGTTTTCCTCCAAAGAGGGAATAAAAATGGTATACGGGGAGCAGCACGTTGCAAAGCAACAACAAGGGACACGAACAACGACACCCTCGGCGTAAAAAAGACCGAGGGCCAAACAGGCAACCGAGCAGCCATTAGAAGACACGCCCCCATCCAGTTCCGAACTCTTAAGTAAAGGGTCATGTCGCATCCTGGGAACGGGCATGCAAAGGGAACACTATCGCAGTCAAGGTATGAGTATATTATTTTTTGTTAGTCAAATTTCATGCTAACTTGTGCGCAGACACCCGACAAAGGCGAAGCGAGACGTCGTCCGGCTCAAGAACCCTAGATTTTAAAGCATGCGTCGTACTCTTTTTCTTCGGCCGAATTTTTGTCCCGAAATGGGTTTTGCCGGCAAGGTTTTTAATGAGGAGACACCTATGTGCTACCAGGGGAACGCTTAAAATTGTATTCGAAGCCTCACCCCACTCAACCCTGAATACTAGGGGGCACCGCCCTGGGAGATTGTCCTCTCGAATGTGACAGAGCAAGCCGAGGACGAATTCCAAGAGAAAATTATATACCGGGCCAAACGGTCAAACGAGTCGTGTCCACATAAAAAGGGCCAAATCCTCAACAGACAAAACATATATATTGGTACCAATCAATGAAAGGATTTTTTTTTCTTATTTTATCAAAACAATTTGTGATTCTAATAAGTTGCAATTTTTAGGGGAAGCCTTTAAGGTTGTCTTGGGGATTGTCGTCAAAGCCCGGGTAGTAAGATCCCAAGAGGGTAACCTCGGGTGTGCTAGGAGTCGTAAGATATCGAATAAGGCATAACCAGACCATACGATCCCAACTTCAAAGCCAACCCTATATATTTCGAACTTGTAAGACCCCTAAAAAGGCATACTCACGAATATAGATGCTGAGGATACGATACTCGGGATTAAGGGCTACGGCCAAACACGAACAACTTCAGTCGATAAGGCTACTGCCAAATAAAAGCGATTCGGGGACGCCGGACTATCGCCGTAGAATTAAATCCTTAGAAATTATTTCGGAAAGAACCAGTTAAAATCATGCTACCTTTTGTGTATTCAAGGGTTTCAAACATTTTCATGCCGGCTCGCGTAAAAGAGTTTCGAACATTTTCATGTCGGCTCAGAAGAAAGAATTTTGTCTGTTCATCGTAACGACTCATAATCGAGGTTCTTTTGGGTCGTCGAAGAGTCCGATGAACAGAAGAAAACTCCAAGTAAATCTTCAAGTAATAGAAAATATAGACATACTAAAGGCTGTTTCAAATTGATTCTAGAGAAACCCAAGGGTGAATATCCTCAAGCTGAAACCTGGTTCGAAGACTAAACCCAAGACAGTTTAAATTAAAAAGTCACCTAAGACTCTTGAAGCCGGCGCAAAAGGCCTACAGGTTAATTTGAAACCCAAGGGCGAAGATCCTCGGGCCGAAACCTAATTGGAAGATTAAAGTCGGTAAAGGTTAAATTAAAAAGTCTCCTAAGAGCCTTGAAGCCAGCGCAAAAGGCCTACGGGCTAATTTGAAACTCAAGGGTGAAGATCCTCGAGCCGAAACCTGGCTCGAAGACTAAAACCAAGACAGTTTAAATTAAAAAGTCACCTAAGAGCCTTGAAGCCGGCGCAAAAGGCCTACGGGTTAATTTGAAACCCAAGGGTGAAGATCCTTGGGCCGAAACCTAATTGGAAGATTAAAGTCGGGAAAGGTTAAATTAAAAAGTCTCCTAAGAGCCTTGAAGCCAGCGCAAAAGGCCTACGGGCTAATTTGAAACTCAAGGGTGAAGATCGTCGGGCCGAAACCTGGTTCGAAGACTAAACCCGGGACATGTTAAATTAAAAGATCGCTTAAGATCCTTGAAGCCAACGCAAAAGGCCTACGGGCTAATTTGAAACTCAAGGGTGAAGATCGTCGGGCCGAAACCTGGTTCGAAGACTAAACCCGGGACATGTTAAATTAAAAGATCGCTTAAGATCCTTGAAGCCAACGCAAAAGGCCTACGGGCTAATATGAAACCTAAAAGATCGATGAGCTCGATCGAGTCGCGATCCAGCTCGG
This sequence comes from Nicotiana undulata, assembly GCA_005239495.1. NCBI lineage: Eukaryota > Viridiplantae > Streptophyta > Magnoliopsida > Solanales > Solanaceae > Nicotiana > Nicotiana undulata. Next base: position 96,734 of record ML255876.1, read on the forward strand.
GGACTTAGCCTGAAATGGTTAACTAAAAATCGCCTAAGAGCTTTCTAGGCCAGCCCCAGGCCGTTCGGTCGACCATCAATATGTACCGAGATAAAAAATATAGGAAAAAACAAACACGAGCAAACCGAAGCAAACAAAGATTCTCATATATACCACTAATGTGCTTACAAACTCTCCCAGCAAAGATTTATATCAAAAGAAGCCTAATTTTCTCTCGGGACCAGTTCCCCCGAAGACCTTTGAACAACGACATTCAAACCAGGGGAAAGGAAGAATTGGGCATCGATATCATCCGCCTTAGCTTGCTTTATCTCTTCGAAAAAATCAAAGCCACTGACATGTATCCCCTCAAGGGTCTCTCTGCGGGATTTACACCGAGCATGCTCCTTGCTCCTTCTCACCCTATCAAGGGTTTCCCTCAATTCAGCCCGAGTATCGGCGACAACCTTCAGGTAAACACCTTCTGACCAGCCTTTCTTCGTGCCTCTTTAGCTTGGGCTCGGGCATCGATAGCTTCGATTTTCACCCGCAGGAGGTCAGCCTCAAGCCTCTCTACTAAGTTCGTAAGCACCGAGTTATCCTCCCGAACATTTCGAAGGTGCACCTCGAGGGCAGAAACCCTAGACAGAGCGTTCTTATTGGCCTCAGCATAGGCGTCATTCCGAGCCCTAAGCCTAGTGCACTCGCGTTCGGCCTAACCAACTCTACCCTGGAGACGCTCCAGGTCCTCTATCTTTTTCCGCAGCTGCAATGCCAGAACATTTGACCCTAAAAAAGGGCAAGGTTCACCTGTTCCTCAAGGCGACCCTCGTAGTCGCAGTTCCGACTCACCTCGTACTAAAGGTATGTCAATTCCATCGCCTATCTGTCACTAAGGAGTTTAAGGGATCTTTTCCCATCCAAAGCCTTCCGCAATTCACACCTGAGCTTATTAAAAACCTGCAAAAAGCAAGTTTAGCTAAAAAATGGAAATATAGAGTCTAAACAACGGCAACTCGTCAAACCTTACTGCAGTGCAGAATTTTGGTGTGCTCTCGAAAGACGAGCGACTATCTTCGGGGCTGGCCCCCTCCTCCATAGCCCTTCGGAGGGGAATATGGTCATCAACAACCTCATCCCCATCAGACAGGCCTTGACCCCGAATCTCCGTCAAAGTACCTTCGGTGCAAAGAGCTAACGGCAAAAAGCAATCTTTATTCGCCAAACTGCCTTCATAAAAACGATTAAGTGGAGACAAAGGAGAGGCCCCATCGCCAATTTTACGCCTTTGGGAAGGTCTTGCCTCATAGCCAGCTCCCTCATCCGCCAAAGGCTCTTTCTGGTTGGTGCATTGTTTTGGCCCGAAGGCGGCGACTCTTTTATCTCTTACAGAGAATCAAATCTCGCCCCCCGGTAGCTCCTCGACACCTGCAAAAGGGGATGTCAGCAAGGGAAAATTTGATCCTCGTGGGAAAAGAGCTCTATGGTACTCACCTTGGGGCCTTGCCTCCCACCTATCCGTTGATATATCATGCAATTTACGCCTATCATGGGTTGAACAGACCATCAGGCCCCGGATCCAACTTGCCAAATCGAGGATTTCACGTGGTGACCACGGAGTCACTAAAAAGGGACATGACAAGATTTAGTGTGGGATCATCATATGCCTTAGATAAAATAATAGCAAGAGCATACCACTTACGCGTGGGATTCCATTTCTTAGGAAACGGCAAGAATTCCACAGGGATAATGTCGGCAGTCCGCACTCGGACAAATTGGCCAATCCACCCTCGATCTTCATTTTTCTCCCCCCTGGCGATAGAGGATGTGGAGGTCCGATGCAACTGAGTGACTAGCCACTTGCAGTGCATGGGCCGATACAACCTGATGAGATGGTCGAGGCTAAACTCGACCCCAACCTTCTCTGCAAAAAACCTGATCATAAGTACGATCCTCCAGAATGATGGGTGGACCTGTGCCAGGGTGACCTGGAATTTTCGACAAAATTCGAGGATAAACTTATCAAGGGGACCCAATGTAAAAGGTAACGTGTATACGTTAAGAAACCCTTCCACATAAGTCGTGATGTCCTCCCCCGAGGAAGGGACCTGCAGTACCACGTCTCTTCCCCATCCATAATCTCTCCTCATCACTTCGAGGTAGTCTTCGCCTATTAGCGGTATGGGTCTCGATAAGCGGCCCCGATATTTATGGATATTGGAAGACCCCCCTGATATGGTGCCACCCCTCGAGGCAAGATGTCCCGTGACTTGTTCGGCATAAACTAGCGGTGTACCGCTGACTGAATGAGGAACAGAGGCAGATATTTCCTCTCCCTAGCCGACAAGTTCAGACGTGGTAGCCATGATTGTTGTAGATCTAGATAGGGGAGACCTAAAAAGCGGGAATACCCGGCTGAAATAACGGAGCGCTGAGTGTCGGAATATGCTTATGTGGAAACACTTATTCTATAGAGCAAAATCTCCAAGTAAGGGGTAGGAATGCGTGTGTGTATATATATATATATATATATAAGGAAAGCAATGGTTGTTCACCTAACCTTAAGACCAATAAATTCTTACCAAATAGTTTATTTCTCCTTTTCCTCTTCGGGAAATGCGCCACCTACGTTGGCGCAACATGAGACAGTACCTAGTCATGAAGACCCGGCTAACCCAAAAACAATCCTCGAAAAATCAATATCAAATCAAAAGGGAAGAAATTCGCAAAGGGAAACTTAGAGGCAAAAAGAAAAATCCTTTATTTCCACAAAACTATATGTACAAAGCCATAACTTTACAAAGTTTCCCTAAAGGGAAAAGAAAAATAGGACTATCCTCCGCCTTCGGCGTTGGCCAGGTCACGGGTGGAGTCGCTATCGGAACTACCATCCTGTGAGGACGTGGGCGCTGTCTCTTCCTCCAAGGAACTGGCCTCTTCGACCTCAGCATAAGGACGGCACCGCGGGCAATTGCATCCTCGAATGCCAGCCTCCTAGCTTGGGCACGAACATGCTCCACAACTCGAACAACTTTTCGCGCTGCCTCTTCAACTATTTTTCTGGCCTAGTTATTAGCAGCAACAACGTCCTACCTATAAGATGTAATGTGCCCTTCTGCCTCAGATTTGGCCGCAGACAATCGAGTTATCTCCTTCTAAGCATTTTGGAAAAGGTCCTGGGTCGAAGTCAGGTCCCCTCGCAGAAGATGACTCTCCGAGACCGCAACCTCGATTCGCCTCCTCAACTCAAGGTTTTTGTTATCCTTAGCCCCTGCCTCCTCTTGGAGCCAATCCACGAGGGCATTCTTCTGAAGTATCTGCAAAGAGTAACTAAGTTAGTAAAAATTAATTTGTGTGATAGCAAAACTACGAATACCATGATGCATGATCATTGAAACTGGCTCGAAGCGACTGCAACTCAACCTCCTTTTGAGCCAGGGAAACCTTTAATTCCCTTATCTCGGATGCAGACTTCCCGAGCTCCCCTTTTAACATGGAACAAATACTTGGTTGTACGCTTCCTTGTCCTGCAACATAAAAAGACAGTTAAGCGAGTGGTGGTAAGGATTCAAGACGATTGATGGTGAGTCTGGAAAATCACTCGTTCTAGATGCCCCTCGGCCTCCTCAAAAGTGACAGGCGTGTTTGGACCAACTGCATCTTCGATGTCGTCAAGTAGATCTTTGAAAGCATCGTCTCCCCCTCGAAGGATGTCTTTGCTGATGGTTCCCCGATCCTGGGCATCCCTAATATCCCCGGAAGAAAAAGATGGGCCCAGAGTAGAGCCACACCTAGCGTCAAGGACAAGCCTATAAATCTCATCGCGGTAGGTCATGTCATGCCTCGAGGATAGCTCAGGGACTGCGGTCGAGTCTCCCTTGAAATTTCCCTTCGGCCCCACAATCAGTAGCCGGTGGAACGATCACATTCATCGACAGGGCATTGCCGAGACCTATATTTAAAGGGCACATGAGAACTTCTGCTTCAAAGGGTGTTCGTACAAGGATAGGACGTAGAGAATTTACCGTGGTTCTTGGCCTGCCATCTCATCTGCGTCAAGATACACCAGGATCGACCGTTGTACGGAAAGGTGGAATCGATTTGTGTGACCCACCCAAAAAGGTTTGGACCAAGTCAGGGTGCCAAGCGGTAGCTGTACAAACAGGAGGAATTCAGTTCGGTAAGAACAACGTTAAAAATAAAAAATACCAGGTGTTACTTACGCGCCATATTCCACTCCTCCGGGAATGGCATCCTATCAGCATGGATAACATCAGAGGTCCTCACTTTGACAAACGTACTAATCCATCCCCGATCTCTGGTTTCATCGATGGTTGCAGAAAATGGCTTCGTATAATGATATTGAAGCTTGATCAGCCCCCCTCTATACAGGCGGGGACTATACAACCGAATCAAGTGGTCCAGGGCGAAATTCATTCCCTCGATGCGATTGGTAAAAAATCGGAGCATGTAAACTATCCTCTAAAACGAAGGATAAATCTGTCAAACAGTCACCCGATGTCATTGGAAAAATGGAGAATCACTGGGTCCACCCATGGAGACGAGGGCTCAACAAGACCCAAAGTGAAAGGGGTACGTATAGACGCTGAGGAAACCCTCTTTCTAGGTTGTTATGTTCTCCTCAGTGTTAGGGATCTCAACTTGAACCATTTCCGCCCAGTCGCAGTCTCTTTTCACGGGCTCGCACAGGCCCGGCTTGTTCGGAGGCTTGTCGACGGTAAGGTCAGAGGCCGTCTTGAAGCGATCATGATTACATTGCTCAACGGTTGGCGTCTTCTTTGTTTCGTCCTCGGACATACGAGCATAGGAAGAAGCGCCCTCTTGGGAGAGAACTATTTAGAGGTTTTGCCATAATTGTGTTAAAAAGGAAGGCAAAGGAATAAGCACGGTAAGGGAACTGGCCCAAATAGCTTTAAGATTGCCGTGAAATGTATATCGCAGGCGAGTGCGGTATTAATAGGGATCTTGGGGCTAGCAATCGAAAAATGGAAGGGTCGGGCCCTGTAGCTGATCGTGAATTTTGAGTAACTGTGTCGAAGCAGACTCTTGCGCAGCTTTTTGGAATAGTCCATTTAACGCTCTGACATAATGCTTTCATGGTGGGAACATCAAAGGGGTGAGTATTCAAAAACGTTTCTTATCGTTCTACTTCAAGAAACGCGAGAACTATCTGTATACGGTCAAAATCGGGAAGGCCAATTTCTATGTTTGATACAATGTACGGTGGCATATTTGCGTGAGATTCAGGATACGGTAAGAGGCTCGACCTTAGACGCTCCCACAATCTGACCTCGAGGTAGTACACGTTTGAGGTCGACGTGAGAAGCCGACACAGAGATTGAGGCAGGCAGCTCTATGACAAAGTACAATGTCGTACTCAAACATTAAATAGTGGTATCAACTACGAATCTCGGTAATTGATGCTTATGTACTACGTTGGGGTTCCCCCTCTTATAAAATGGGGATCCTTGTCATTCTGTAAAAAGAACAATATTGAATACAAGGTACAAGAACATTCTATACTTTTATCAAAACATCATGTCTCTATTTACTAGCTCATTTACTACTTCCCATTACTTTTTCTTCATATATAGCTTATCATTGATCATAAATAGCGTGTCATAAGGCACAAAAAAATTTCATAGATCCATCGATCCTCTGACCCAGGCCCGAACCTCAGTCTCATAGACCTTCGAGGTCTACATCGAGCCTTCGACCTAAGGCGCTCCGGTTTGCTTTTCTCTAGCTATATAACTGCTTCTTCTCCATTTTATCTTAGCGTACTTAGCCATAGTAACCCAACAAATGGTATTAAGATAAATCACGTATTTTTATAACCACTTAACTAAATATAATTGAAATTACCATTTCCACGCTAAACAAATTCCCTAATGTATTCTACCCCCTCCTATTCCTTTACTATCTGATCCTTCTGAATCCTCATTCTTAGCTAGCTGAAAGCCAAAGCTATTTAGGTTCTGTCCTCTGACCTCCCTAGTGTGAGCACTGCTCAAGGTCCAGGTGAGACCCTTGTGAACTCTAACATATTAGGACCTGATCCCTAGTCTTCCCTGAACTGTTTCTGATCAATTTCTCTAGTGTGAGCACTGCCCTAGGTTCTTGAAGCCCTTGGGAATTCGGACACACTAGGGATTTGGGTATTGTATTCTTATCCATGAAATATGGGTGAATCATTCACCACTTGTTATTGTGTATCTATGAACATGGGCTTCTAGAGCTACTGTGAGTTGAAATCCTGACATGTCTAGGTGGATTTGGGTCTGCTGTAGGCTCCCTATAATTTTACTTACTTTTTAATTCATTCATTAAATTTTGGTCTGTAATAATTATTTGTAATAACAATTCTGGGGTATTAGTGAAATGGGAAAGGGTTCTTATTTTATATTTGCTATAAAGTGGGGTAGAAATCCTTCCTATAGGGATAATGATATGTGTTAGAAATCATGCCTCTAGGTGTCTTATTGTGTTCAATCATTATGTTCTAGCCACCATGTGCATAGGCTCAATGTATTGTTCAATTATGCTTTATTATAGACCATGCCTATAGAAATGGTATGATCCTGTATGTGTGTGAATTCCTGCCTGCATAGTGTTTCGTTCAGATTATAAAAATCATGTCCATAGGATCTAAAATTGTTCAAATTATAGAAAACATGCCTATAGTATCTAAAACTAGATCAAATTATAGAATGCACGTCTGAATATGTTTAATTGTCATTCTTGCCCTTTTACTCATGAGTTTCCAAATATTGAGTTGTTATCCTCACTAGAAAACATGCCTATAGGATTAAAACAAATAATTCTAGGTCTGTTTCTGTGACTTGCCACTATTTACTATCGCACAAAACACCTAGATACCATGTAGGTAGGCTTAATCATATTATGCTAATCAGTAGGCAAACTTTGTAGGTCTTAATAATCGCATTAAGAAATTGACTTTATATACGATTGTTTGCTAGTTCGTCAATATCACATAGATATCATGCCTATAGTATTTTGCAATTAATAAAACATGTCAATTCTAATCAGTTTGTGTGCATTTGTTGTCTAAATGCGGAGGCTAATTTGAGCCCTTACTTGCTTTTACTTGAAAGTCCTAACTATTTTGTCTTTCGCTTAGTATTTTTCCTTTTTAGAAACCTAAGTCAAGGTCTAGAACCACCCTAAAATAGAGGTCCAAATTCCTCATGGACATTAGGCATGTGACGGGTAGTGCATGCATAGGTATGACTTAGAATCAAATAGAGCGCTTTAGGTAAACAACTTGAAGATAATAATCGGGTAGCAGGAGATGATAGTTTGTGCCTGCTGAATAATATGAGTAAAACCCCGTCTTTAGGGATTTAGGAAGTATTATTTATGTTGCACGAGGTGATCCTTTATTCTAAAAAACTTAGGACCCCCCATTTTTGTTTTCAAAAAATCGTTTGATTCATTTGTCAAAATTTCTTCCTTTCCCTTAGACTAATTCACATGATTTGAGTTCGGTCAGGACCCCCCGTTGTGGACCTCGAGGAGTACCTAACACCTTTTCCTCGAGGTAATTTGAGTCCTTACCCGATCTTTGGTGACACAAACTAGTAAACCAGAGTCATTTGCAAATAGGTTCCCTAACGCACCTTAATCTGTTGGGTGGCGACTCTCTCTTTTAATAACCATTCCATTTAAAAGAGTTGTCAATGTCGAAACTCGATTTTGAAAGAACAATGGGCGCGACAATGAACATAGTGGCGCCTGATGAATGTATGCGCTTTCCTAAAAATCCCTTTTAACTAGAATAACTTATTAGCGGTAGACTAGTCGATCAGCGGTGCAATGGACGGTCAAGTGCCTTTCCCCCTCTAGTCATCCCCTTGAGAGTATCAGTCTATACCCTTCAAGAACCTCCACTCTGATTTAAAATTTACATGCATCATTTAAAACCTAGTATGGATCTAAACGTTATTGACGCATTAATCTGTTTAGAGAAACGTTGTCAAAAGTCCAAAGGGATTTCCACAATCCCAAAGGACACAAGCATATTATGTGCATTACTTGGAGAAAATGTTCCAGCATGTTGACCATTACTGCGTGAATAGTCGAATCTGGAGGGGGAAATGAATAACTTTTATTTGTTTGTAAAAATATGATGCATCAATTCCCATGTTTGATATGGTATAGAATATCCCACCTCTACTATGACTAGTGGACTGAACTTGCACCATGTGAAAGGAATCACATGAAGAGAGTACTGGATAACTTTCCCTCTTTGCTGAATATTCGACCCGATAGGGAATTAATTGCGGTAGCCACTGTTGGTTCCCAAGTACACGCAAGTATACGCGGTCGTCAAGTAATAAAGGGAATCAAATGTCGGATGTCGAACCCGCCGAGACATAGATTGATCGTTAAATGAGCAAACTAAAATCTAATAATTGTCCAAGATATTTAAGAATGATATTTTTCTATTAATCTACTATTGCGGAAATTAAACAAGTAACAACTAAGTTATCTAGAATGTAAACGTGTATGTAGAGGTTTTAATTCATACGAGATGAAAATTCTAGGGTTGTGGTTGGTTTATCAATCCTATTGAGTTCAATAATCACACTCGTTAATCCAAATTATCTATGGTTGCTAATTAACTTGATCTTTTATATTTATAGCATGTTCCCACAATACTACTCGTCTGCCAATTATATATCAATCCTATATTCCTGTATAATACGAACAAATATAATACAATATTTAATTAAACAAGTTTGTTAGGTGTATTCCTATCCTAACCGCGAAATCATTCCCCGAGCCACGGGTTCAGAAACAAGCTTTCTCTAATTCTACTATAATCTAAACATGGCTTTCCCAAGCATAGCATAGATAGTATGGTGAATTGGTAGCTACAAAAATTCATAATTTAAAACTAGAATTAAAGAAACAACAACAAGATGGTAATCCGAATTAACGAAGATTTAATTAATAAACGTTAACAATCATGTAAACCACAACCCTAAAATATAGAGTGCTTAGCCACTCATGTTCGTAATAACAATTTTCCAAGTATTTGCATAAACAAATTATAAAGAAAAGATAAAGGGATGAAGAACTCTATGATTTACCCCTTCAAAAGTTGTCCACGTGATATTCTTTCCTACATTCACCAAAACTCTTCTAAAACTGGTGCTTAATCACTATTATATGTTTAGGGAAAAGACCTAACCGAAATAACCAAGTCCGAAACCAAATAGGAGACAACTAAACGTCAAAAATCTGGAACACGCTCGCTACGGACCTCGCCTCGCGAGGCAAAACGCGAGCTTCACCTGGCTACAGCACTGGCATCGCAAGCTCTCACGCGAGATGAATCCCTCGCGTCGCGACATTTAACGCAAAGCTTTAGCATATGCGACGCATTCTGTTACTTCATTTCAATTCTTCGCTGTTTCAATTCTTCAGTGATTTCTTTGCCCATCTTTTCATTCCTTCAATTCATTTGTTGTCTTTTTCCTTCTTTCTTTTCATTTCTTTGTTTTGTCTTTCTTTAATTTGCTTTTTAAATTTTAATCATCACTCCATCAACCAATGATCACGAAAAATAATCATGAGCCAACCATGTAGTGCATAAATTACACATAAAATGTCTACTTTGCTTCCAATTTCGCCTTCACGTGCCTACACATAAAATAAGCTCTATTAAGCACTAATATAGTATAACTTAGTATTAAAGCACCTAAAATGTAAGGTAAGTAATGCACTCAAAATATGTAATAATAGCCAAACATTACTACCCCACACTAAAACGTTGCTCGTCCTCAAGTAATCAACAACTATTTATATAGACACGATCATTTTAAACAATTCTCCTAACTCATCACACCAAGAATCTTTAAAATAGACTTAGCACACGGGTGTAACATCTTCATCTCAAGATTTGACTCGTAATTACCATGCATTATTCACAACTAACTCACTTACTATAACATATAGGTCGATGACATTACCTTTCCTTCATGAATCAAGTTCCCTCACACAACAAAAGAGATTAGTTCCACACACAATAAAATTTAAGAACTAGTAGGAACTCAAGATAGAAATAATTCACTCACTCTCAGAAATAACATTCATATGGTACAAAAAATGCTCCATAGGCTTGCCCGTAGTGTACTACTCTACTAATCGAGCTCATTCAGTCTAGGATCAAGTAGGACTTTAATTTGTTCTAATGTTGGCTGCGGGTCGGGTAGGATACATTTGGATATAAGAGTGACTACACCTCGCTAAGCACTTTAATACACACACTTTAACATTTAAACCCATACTTATATCAAACCATAACTCCACCTTCACATCAATGTATCTTAACTCCATACTTCTTTAAGCACAATTATATCAAGAGTCACCACTATCAAGAAATATTTTTCACATCAATTCAACTATTTTTTTCTTTCTTTCTTTTTCAATTCAAGCGGCTCGTACTTTTTCATAACAATGCACCTTTCTCCTTATTTCATTAGTTCCACTCAAAAGTCAAACCAACCACCCCACAGTTTAACTTTTACAAAGTTCATAACAATTCAAGTGCTCATGAGAGGTGAAAAGGTTCAAATAGATGGTTAATTTAAACAAATGGGTAAGGCTTGTAATGTGGTTGCCAAAGAAACAGGATTACATGTTCAAAGGGGTTAACTATGTTACATAAAAATTAGGCGGGTAAAATATATAATTGGCTCAACAAAGAAACGCCTATACACTTCCAAGACTGAGCAAAACTACTATTTCGCTTTGCAAACATACGGGGCAAGTTCTAGATATCAAATGCAATGCACAGAATAACACACAAACCTGACACACACATGGCACATAACTCACTCAGGAAGATCACTTCTTTCATCTCTGGCTCTTTTCTCAATCATCCTTACACACTCAGCTTGCAACTCCACCTCATCCAACTCAGTCGTCCCATCCAAACACTGCAATTCACATGAGGACTCTGCTCTATCCCATTGAGTTCTACCGCATTAATCATGCACAAGTCCTCATAATGCTTAGGAAGCTTAAGTGCCTTGTACACATTAAAAGTAATTTCCTCATTGCCAACTCTCATCTTCAACTTTCCATCCCTAACATCAATGAGCGCTCCACCAGTAGCTAAGAATGGTCACCCCAAAATAATGGGTACTTCCTCATCTGCCTCGTAATCAAGAACAATAAAATTAGAAGGAAGAATAAACTTTCCCACTCGAACTAACACATCCTCAATAATTTCTTCTAGCATAACTAGTGACATATCTGCCAATTGTAAAGTGATTGTAGTAGGTATAAGCACCCCCAATCCGAGTTTCTTGAACAAAGAGGATGGCATCAAATTTATACTATCCCCTAAATCACACAGGGCTCTACCAACTTCTTGTTTTCCAAAAGACAAAGGAATTGTTAAATACCCATGATCCTTTAACTTAGGAGGATGTTTACTCTGAACTCTAGCACTGCATTCATTAGTAAGTGCAACTGTTTCAAACTATGTATGTCTTCGCTTGTTTGCCACAATATCCCTGAGATACCTTGCATTAGGCACTTCCTGCAAATTTCCACCAAAGGCAAATTCACACGCACTTGGCTCAAAATATCCAAGAATTTCTTGTACATAGAATCATCCTTTTCCTTTTGCAGTATTTGGGGAAACGGAGATGGTGGCCTTGTCACAATTTCTAGCTTTTATTTCTTATTCTCCTCAACGTGCTTAGGAACTAATCCTCTTTCAGGTTTAGATCTATACTTCTTTTTCTCTGTAACTTCTTCTAATTCTCTTCGATTTCTCAAGGTAACTGTATTGAATTGAGCCTTTGGATTAGGCTCAGTATCACTCGGGAGAGCTCCAGTAGGTCTAATATTCTGATTGTTAGCAATTTGCCTAAACTGCCTGTCTAGATTTCTGAATTGTGTGCGCAATTGTTGATTCTCAGCCATTACTTTCTGATTGTCTATCATGATATTTTTCATCATGTCAGTCAAACTCTCTCTTGCTTGTTGTGGAGGTTGAGGTGCATGATTGTAATTCCCTTGAAGCCTGATATTTTGATTTCTACCCCAAGAGAAGTTAGAATGATTCCTCTAGTTCGGATTGTATATGTTACCATATTGAGCATTTTGATTCATCATCCCTAGCTTATTTGCCAATATAGTAGATTTATTCAGGATTCACGGAACATATGTCACTTGTGTGACCTTCATAACATAACTCGCAGCAAGTAAACATTTGTTGCACATGTTGCATCTGCTGTTCTGGTGCACTGTTATTTTATTCAGCTGATTCGCTAATCTCGCTATCTCTTTGGTAGCCACTGTTGGTTCCACAAGTACACGCATGTATATGTGGTTGTCAAGTAATAAAGTGAATCAAATGTCGGATGTCAAACCCACCGAGACATAGATTGATCGTTAACTAAGCAAACTAAAATCTAATAATTGTCCAAGATATTTAAGAGTGATATTTTTCTATTAATCTACTATTGCGGAAATTAAACAAGTAACAACTAAGTTATGTAGAATGTAAACGTGTATGTAGAGGTTTTAGTTCAGAGGAGATGAAAATTCAAGGGTTGTGGTTGGTTTATCAATTCTATTAATTTCAATAATCACACACGTTAATCCAAATTATCTATGGTTGCTAATTAACCAGATCGTTTATATGAATAGCATGTTCCCACAATACTACTCGTCTGCCCATAACAGTTCAATCCTGAATTCCTATGGTATTGAGTATATCATGAACGAATATAATACAATATTTAATTAAACAAGACTGGTAGGTATATTCCAATCCTAACCGCCAAATTGTTTCCCGAACCACGGGTTCAGAAACAAGATTTCTCTAATTCTACTATAATCTAAACACGGCTTTTCCAAGAATAACATAGATAGTAGGGTGAATTGGTAGCTACAACAATTCATAATTTAAAACTAGAATGAAAGAAACAACCACAAGATGGTCATTCGAATTAACGAAGATGTAATTAATAAATCTTAATAATGATGTCAACCAAAACCCTAGAACGTAGAGTGCTTAGTAACTCATGTTCGTAATAATAAATTTCCAAGTATTTTGCATAAACAAATTACAAATAAAAGATAAAGGGATGAAGAACTCTATGATTTTCTCCTCCAAAAGTTGTCCACCTGATGTTCTTGCCTCTGGTCGCCCAAACTCCTCTAAAATGGTGTTTAATGACTATTTATATGTGTAGGGAAAAGACCTAACCGAAATAACCAAGTCCAAAACCAATAAGAGACAAAATAGGCTTTAAAAATCCGGAACACGCTGGCTACGAAACTCGCCTCGCGAGGCAAATATAGAAATGACACCTCTTCTGGAAGAGATATGAGGATTCCCCAAGTTACCATGGGATAGTCGAGGTCTGTTGCTGCCAGAAAATTGCATCCACGCGGTTTTCTTAAAATGCTAGGGTTTAAGAAGAACAACGAACTGGTTTGTCTAATGAAATCCTATTTCCCCATCGAGTTTCTCTATGATAAATTGGGCAAAACAAATCATATCGCTTGCATCATGAGGATCTGGCTATTACCTATTTGGGATGTATACACCACTTGGTTTATGTCTTCATAGTATGCTTCTTAGATTTGCTGATCTTTTTAATGCAAGGAGGGACAATTCATACTTGCTTATCCATGGTTGCCAGGACTGTGATGGAGGGTATCGGGGGGCAGAAATACACAATCATCCCTATGATACTAGCTGAGATGTACCAAGCCTTGGATCAGTGAAAGCATGGGTTTAGGTATTTCGAGGGTTGCAATCTCCTACTAACACTTTTAGAGGGGAAATTACCGCTAAGAGCTCTTGTGCAGGCCACTGAGCGACTACACATCCAGTCATCATCCAAATAAGATGACATTAGCCCCATATAGGTTTCCAAAGCCTGGGAATGTTGTAGGTTGAGTGTGTTTCTTTAGTAATCTAATGGACGAGCAAGTACATTGGATGCTTGAGTGGTTTCCTCACAGCGAGTTCATCATCAAGTTCGAAGGAACTAGTCACTTGGTACTGATTGGGTTATAAAGAAAACTACCCTTACGCTCATATAAGGGTAATGAGTCAAGCTGGGAGGAAGCAAGTCATACCACGGGTTTCCATCATGGTTCAGTATAAAGAAAATTTCAATGAGATGTTATCCAGTTCAAATTTGGGTCCCAGCACATGTGGAACCAAAAGATCCTCGTGGATGGGCAGACTATTGAACCAGACAGGTACCACGCCTGTCATATGTACTACTACCTCTCATGGTTGGAATTTGACATAGCTGGGAATGTCATAATGCGATGAGGCATCATTGGCATGAATTCTCTTCAAGTCTATTTGTTTCTTAGGCCTACCTTGGGCACAATGAGGTCTCCAAATTAGGACACGGATTATTGCATGACCCTACGTGTTACTTGCTTAAATATTGCAAGAACTCTTTCATTTCATCTTACTGACTTGGTTTCCTTTAGTTTTTCTTTCTTTTGATTATTCCCAATCACATTCGTAGGTTTGTGCATTCTGGCATCATCGACATACAACACCAGATCTAGAGGTCCTCCAGTTAGCGACCCCAAAAGCAAAAGCAAAAGCAAAAGGAAGATGATTGAAATGATAATCGGAAGGACAACACTACCATAGTAGAGAATGTTAAAACTTCAAACGGAAGGACTACGCCAGGACATAATGCATTGGTCCTATTGTTGAGACAAAAAATCTTGGAGCTACAAGGTGAGTTTGAGCAGGTCCAAAATCTCGCAAAACTCTCCCTTACTTGGAATGTCCCCGACATCAACAATTAGAACACCACCCCAAAACACACAAGCCCAAAGCCCGCCACCCATAGCTCCACAAAATCCTCCCCCAACGCACCAATATAACAACCTCGCACGCCCTCAAGACCTTAACCTCCACCAGTACAAACCCCTCAACAAAACAACCATTACCCGACCTAGTATCCCCAAACCACTACTTATCATACCCCTCAAAATATTCCACAACACACTCCCGATCCACATCAAACCTCAATCAATGATCACCCATACACTCAAGTCCCAGGAACACATCAATGCAACCCAATATATGTGGAAACCTTACCACATACCCTGCACCAAACCCTATACATACCCGAACCAATCGAGAAGGACATGCTCATCTAGAACATGGTTGAGGATCTAAAAAAGCTGACAGAGAGAGTCCAAAGTGTTGAGGGTAGGAAAGGTGTTGAAGGTTTGAATATTAAGACCTGTGTAGCCAGCCAGACGTGGAACTACTAGAGGGTTAAAAACCTTCTAAGTTTGAATTTTTTTATGGCATCGGTGATCCTAAGGTGCATTTAAGAACCTACTGTGACAAGTTTTTAGGAGTTGGCAATAATGCGCAAAGCCGCGTGAAGTTGTTCATTCGCAGCCTTATCGGGGATGCCTTATCCTTGTACATTAGCCAGAATCTGAATAAGTGTGTGACTGGGTAAGCATGGAATCCGATTTCATGGATAGATTCAGGTTCAACACATAAAACGTACCAAGGTTTTCTATTTCAAGAACCTCAAGAAGAAGCCAACAAAAACCTTCTTTGAGTATGCTACTTGTTGGAGATTAGAGGCTGCCAAGGTGAGGCCGCCACTAGAAGAAGAGAAAATTAACAAGTCTGTTGTCAGAGCTCAAGATCCATTGTATTATGAGAGATAAAATAAGGAATCAAGAGAGGTATGGAGACCAATTTTGAGGTGATTCAGGTCACCAATAAAGCATTACCGTCTGGAGGTATTTCAAAGAAAAATAAAGTGTGTGCCGTGATGGTAGCCAAGGGCCATAAGTCTCCCCTTGCTTATTAGAAACCTCCACTAATATATCAACCCTCACCTCCAAAATACCATTACCCCACCAACACTTACCATACCTATAATACCCAGCCTGCATATTACCATTCACCTCCTCTCGCCCGCCAAAACTACCCAAAGCCACGACCAAACTTTGATGGCAGAACTCCTAGACAATACACCATTATTGACGAACGCATAGCCCAAATATATGAGAGACTAAAGGTCACTAGTTATTTCACTCCCATCCCTACCACTGTTGTCGAAAACCCTTCCTAGTAGGTTAACCCCAACAAGACTTATGCCTATCACTCATGCATGAAGGGTCATAGTATCCAGGAATGCCGCATGTTGAAAGATAAGTTCTAGACATTGATTGATACCAAAGTTATATAGGCAAATGAGTCTGCGCCAAATGTCCACAATAATCCTCTTTATGAACACATGGGCGAGGGAGTGAATGTGATAGAAAGTGATGATCAATAAGATTAGGAAGGATCTATCAGGCTTATCTAAGAGGGTAACGCTCCCAAAACATCTGTTGTCACTCTCTCACTGATTGTTGTGCAAGCCCAAGCACCATTCGAGGTCGAGGTAGCTACGCCCTTCACTGTGATGGTAGCCCCAACACCGTCTTACAAATCTGAAGATGTTCCATTGGATCATGTTGCTAAGGCAAGGAGAAAAGAAAAATCCAAGATGGAAGAGACATGTGTAGCACAAGGAATTACCCAAACTGGCCGAGTTTACACACCGAAAAATTATGGAGGAACAAGTAAAGAGATTGCACTAAAACCGCCTGTTGTGGGACAATCACTGATGATCTTTGGAAGAAGGTATAAGCGAGGGAATATTATGTTGATTATGATAAACAAGATTCCTGCCCAAATATCTATCTTCTCACTATTGCAAAACTGAGATGTGCACAAGAAATCCTTGATGAAATTGCTAAGTGAAGCATATGTACCTACCGGTATCACTAGTGAATAGATGGCAAAAATTGGGGCAGATATTAGAGAGTCATAAGATTACTTTCCACGAAGATGAGTTGCCGCCGGAAGGATTAAGTCATAACAAATCATTGCACATTACTGTGCAATATGAAAATAAGTTCATTACAAGGGTTTTGATAGACGGTGATTCAAGTTTGAACATATTCCCGTTGATTACTTTGAAAAAACTAAGTATTGTTTTGCATGAGACACAGACGGGAAGCATGAACTTGAAAGCATTTGATGGGTCTTAGAGAGCCACTACTGGAGTGGTCAAGCTGGATCTGAAGATGGGCCCGACTTAGTTCGACATTGAGTTCCAGGTGCTAGATATATCTGCTACTTATAACTTCTTATTGGTACGACCATTGATACACGCAACTGGGGCAGTTTCTTCTACTCTGCACTAGGCTGTGAAGTTCGAGTGGAATAATCAGGAGGTGATTATTTAAAGATATGAAAGTAACCCTATCTACACTGACCAGATTGTGCCATCTATTGAGAATATAAGGAAATTGGGAGGACTGACATTCCACAGCATTGAGTGGATAAACACAATCGAGAAAGCGTGATGACGGAACAACAAGATAGAGAGCATACTGATGTGGTTAGGGTATGAACCAGGCAAGGGTCTTGGCCTAAGCTTCAAGGGATCACAGAACCAATAATACTACAATACCATGGAACAACCTTTGGTTTCGAATATGAATACATCGGGAAAGAATATAATGATTGGAAACTGCCATATCGTGAATTCTACTATCTGTCAGAACAACCTATACCACTGCTTCTCTAGACATTCCCCTAGATAGATGTGATTTGGGGAATCAAAAAAGATGAGGTTTTGGCCGGCATGAGGAATCCATTTCTGGACGATAAAAATATGGAATGTGATCTTAGAGGAGGAGGAGGAAGACTTTACCATTCAGACGATGGGAGATGGAGTTGTTCTCAGGAACTGGACTACTGCACCATCCTAGGCTTGACGAGCACCTGGCTAGCCTTGGCAGAACTAGCACGATTCATATTAATTTTTTTTTTTTGCATTTACGACATTTTTAGTGTTTTTGTTAAATAATTACTCGAGATATCGGGTCATATTTGTTTGACAGTTTTATGTTTTAATTAATATATCATTGCTTTTCGTTTATTGATATTGTTATCTTTCTACGTTCTTTTTAGCATAATTATTACATATCCTGATGAACATACGACTGTGACATGTAATGAGACAATACAACATAAGGAAAGTTATTCAGAAAATTGTCAAAGAAGTAGAAAATTTTGAGAACAAACCAAAATCCAATCTGGAAGAACTTGAGGCAGTTAACTTAGGGGATACTTAAATAGTCAAAGAAACTCGCATTAGCATTCATCTATCACCATTGGAGAATAAATAGTACATCAGATTTCTAAAGGAATATAAGCATATTTTTGCATGGTCCTATACGACCAGGTTAAGCACATTCATAGTGGCTCACTAGCTACCTACCAACCCTATGTGTCCGCCGGTAACGCAGAAGCTCACGAACTTCAATCCAGATATGAGTTTAAAGATAAAAGAAGAGGTTACCAAGCAAATAAAATCTAAGGTCCTTCGAGGGGTCGAGTACCCACCTTGGCAAGCCAACATTGTACTGGTTCTAAAGAAGGACGACAAAGTCACGGTGTGCGTCGACCATCGAGATCTGAATAGAGCAAGTCCTAAGGATGATTTCCTCTTTACGAACATACACACATTGGTCGAAAACTGCACCAAACATGAAATACAATCCTTTGTGGATCGTCAGCCGCCGCGGCATTGGGTTGGGCCCGTCAAAGATCAAAGTTATTTAGGACTTTCCACTGCCAAAGACATAGACGGATGTGATGAGTTTTTCTAGGCTACCTCAATTATATCTATCTTTTTATAGCACAATCAACGATAATATGTGGGTCGATCTTCAAAATGTCGAGGAAAGATATTGCGACGAGTTTGACTGAAGAATGCCAAAAGGCTTTTAACAAAATCAAGGAGTAATTTTCCAAGCCGCCCGTGTTCGTCCCACCAAAGCTCAAGAGACCTCTATTGCTATACCTATCCATGTTGGATGGATCCTTTGGGTGCGTCCTAGGGAAACATGAAGAAAATGGGAGAACGGAGCAGGCGATATACTATCTGAGTAAGAACTTCAGACCTTACGAAGCCCAGTACTCTTTGTTGGAACGTACCCGTTATGCCCTGACATTGATAGCCTAGACATTGAGGCGCTACTTCTGTGCATACACCACATATCTCATATCAAGTATGGATCCACTGAAATACATCTTTCTGAAACCCATGCCTACATGTAAGTTAGAAAAGTGGTAGGTATTACTATGTGATTTCGACATCATCTATGTGACTTAGAAGGCGGTCAAGGGGAAAGCATTGGCCGATCACATAGCAGAGAACCGCGTAGACGGATAATACAAACCTTGAAGATGTATTTTCCCGACGAGGAAGTGTCGTTTATAGGTGAAGATATTGCCGAATCATATGATGGTTGGAGGATTCTTTCCGAGAGAGCCGCAAACTTCAAATAAGTGGGCATTAGAATTGTTTTGGTATCCGAAATCGGTCAACGTTGCCCGGTATCCGCCAAGCTCCGATTTCTGTGTACTAACAATATGGGAGAATATGAGGCTTGCATCTTGGGACTCGGATTGGCCATTGACATGAATATTCATGAATTGCCGGTAATAAGAGATTTAGATATGCTAGTAGGACAAGTACTCGGAGAATGAGCCACCAAGAGCACTATGATATTTCCATACCTACATTGTGTGCAACATTTGATTAAGACATTCAAAAAGATAGAATTGAAGCATGTTAAATAATTCAGTATGAGTTCGCCGATGCACTAGCTACCTTGTCTTCCATGATACAACATCCAGGCAAGAATTTTATTGATCTCCCGATTGAGATTCATAAGAAGCCAACATATTGTGCTCATGTGGAAGAAGAGCTCGATGGAAATCCATGGTTACACGATATCAATGAGTATTTGGAGAATTGAGAATACCTAGGAAATGCTACATATACTCAAAAGCGTACTCTTTGAAGATTGGCAAACCATTTCTTTCAGCGAGGAGGAATTCTCTATAGAGGGACTCCTGATTTGGAACTGGTGCGATGTGTCGATGCTAAGGAAGCATCTAGGTTGCTGGAAGAGCTATACACAGGAACCTGTGAACCTCACATGAACGGGTTCGTTCTAGCCAATAAGATATTAAGGACATGATATTTATGGATGACTACGGAGACCAACTGCACAAAATATGTGCAAAAGTTCCACCAATGCCATGTACATGCTAATATGATACATGTGCCACCCTGGCCTTTCTTCGCTTGGGGCATGGATGACATCAGAAAAATTGAACCTGCTGCTTCCAACTGATAAGCATTTATCTTGGTAGCCAAAGATTACTTCACAAAATAGGTCGAGCCACTTCATATAAAGATGCGACCAAGAAGGTCGTAGGAGACTTCGACTAGGATCGTATTGTTTGCCGATTCGGAGTACCTGAGTCAAACATTACTGACATGCTGCCAACCTAAACAGTTATCTGATGAAAGCCATGTGTGAAACATTCAAAATCAAGCACTAGAACTCTACAACAAATAGGACATAAATGAATGGAGCCATGGAAGCCGCCAACAAGAATATCAAGAATATATTAAGGAAGATGCTAGAGTACTACGACCAATGGCACGAGAAGCAATTGTTTGCCCTGCTCAGGTACCGCACCATGGTCATCACATCAACTTTGGCAACCCACTTTTTACTAGTCTAGGGTACTGAAGATGGCATGCCTACCGAAGTGGATATTCCTTCCCTAAGGATCATAAAAGAGGTCGAACTCAGCGACACGCAATAGGTATAGAGTGGGTACGAGAAAATGGCTCTCATTGACGTTAAAATGGATGAATGTGGTATTTCACGATCAACTCTACAAATATAGAATGGCAAGGGATTTCAACAAGAAGGATAGACCGAGGCAATTCACACTGGGGTAATTGTTGTTGAAGTGGATATTCCCAAACTAGGATGAAGCAAAAGAAAACTCTCACCTAACTGTCAAGACCCTTACATTGTTCACCGAGTACTAATAAGAGGAGCAGTCATACTTGCAGATATGGATGGAGAAATAAGGCGAAAACCTATCAACTCAAACACTATCAAGAGATATTACGTTTGAGATTGTATTTGCACTTCCTTTTGATGTAACATGAACTACGCTTGACCTAATTCCTGTTTAAGAGGGGATACATAGGCAAACTTGTGGGTTAAGACACATCATAATAAAATCTTCATTCCCCTCTAAGTCTAGGAACTGAGGCAAGAAGTGTATCACCGAATGTATATTACACTAGGGCAAAAATTTGAGAGGGTCGTCATAATTCTTGGTTAAGAAGGTTGCAATGTCTCAAAGCATGTCACGGTCTATGATTTGACCAAACTGTTTACTTTTATTAAATATTTTTTAAAGCAATTGAATTACTTACATATTATATACCATAAATGCATATTTTCGAATAAAACACATTTTCTGTCGTAGCTAGATGTTACCTAGGGTGACTCGAACAAGGCGTCAAGAAAGGAGCAAAGGCGAAATGAGGAATCGAGAGCATGAACCGACCTTTTCCCCAAAACCTCAAGACTTCTCTTTTGATGCAGACATAATGGACATAACAGAAACGTCCACAACTAACATATGTACAATAAGATCACTCTCCTCACATCGACACAGGTCTCCAAGAACAAATGCGTCAAGCTAAGGTTCACTTTTCTCCCTCACATTTAATCGTTTCTTTTACTGCATAGGTCTAAGCACTGCCCTCATTACAGCATAAGGCCAAACACTGTCTTTCTTTGCATGAGACCAATCACTGTCTCCATTATATTGCATGAAGCTAAGAACTGCCTCCATTATTGAACGAGGCTAAGCATTGCCTTCCTCTTGTCACGACCCCAAATCAATAAAGGTTGTGATGGTGCCTATTGTGAAAATAGTCCAACCAACTACTGAGAGTAACATATAAAACATTCCTTTTTCGAAATCGTAAGTCGAAATATTTCATTTAGGAATTCTGTTTAAAAACATAGATAACTGCAATAGTATCACAAAATCAAGTCTAACCACAACCCATCACCGGGAAATAACTTTCATGAGCATCTAAAGAGGGAAAACACAATATCTAATAACACGCCTCTGCTAGTACAATCCAGGAGAATACTATAAATCTATGACTAAGAAAGGAAAGGAGGCAAGATGTGGACGCCGAGCAGCTACCTCTATCTTTGATCCGACTTCGCGCGGGGAAGAAAATCATTTAGCGCTCAGATCTAGTACCTGGATCTGCACACAAAGGTGCAGGGAGTAACGTGAGTACACCAACTCAGTAAGTAACAAAAGTAACTAACGACTTGAGTGTAGTGACGAGCATTTAAAGGTGATAATTTCATAAAAACATGTGTCAATGAAAAGAAATAGAGTAAATCAAAAGTATTTATTTTTTCAAATACTTCGCAAACTCCAGTTTCCCCCATTTAAACTTGCATAAAACATTAACTCAACGTTTATTAAAGAGACTCCGTGTAAATGAGTGCCAAACAATAATATAAATATGTATAGCCTCTCGGGCACAATATCGCTCATAAATAAGGTCTCTCATTCACTCGTGACTCCACTTGAATAGTCAAAGATCACACTAAGCACTCTCACTCAACAGGTACCATAAACACACATAACTACTGCGACGTGCAGCTAGATCATATACATACATACATATATATATATATATATATATATATATNAACAATACATATTATATGGATCGGGCTGCACACCGCAGCAATATATATTATATGGATCGGGTTGCACGCTGCAGCAATATAGCGCTTGGGCTGTAGGAGCCCCTTCGGAGTCTGTACACCCCTAGTGGGGGCAGTCGACTATTATATGGATCGGGTTTCATGCCGCAGCGTATGTTATATTGATCGGGCTGCACGCCGCAACAATATATGTATATATATATATATATATATATATATATATATACATATATTGTTGCGGCGTGCAGCCCGATCAATATAACATACGCTGCGGCATGAAACCCGATCCATATAATAGTCGACTGCCCCCACTAGGGGTGTACAGACTCCGAAGGGGCTCCTACAGCCCAAGCGCTATATTGCTGCAGCGTGCAACCCGATCCATATAATATATATTGCTGCGGTGTGCAGCCCGATCCATATAATATGTATTGTTGCGACGTGCAGCCCGATCCATATAATGTATATATATTGCTGCGGCGTGCAGCCCGATCCATAAAATATATATTGCTTCGAGGTGCAGCCCGATCCATATAATGTATATATATTGGTGCTGCCTACAGCCTGATCTATATAATTTATATACATTGTTGCGGCGTGCAGCCCGATCCATATAATGTATATATGTTGCTGCGACATGCAGCCCGATCCATAACTATCCTCACATACTCGGCACTCGGCCTCACTCACTCATCCTCACAAGACACTCGGGAAACTCATCTCAACTCACGAGACTCAGCCCAAAATACCTCTCATAGTTTTAAAATAGTGTGATAACAGTGAAAATAGCAGCAAATAGTAAACATGACTGAGTTCACAAATTTTCTATCAAGATAGTGTGAGAATAGTGTAAAAATACCCCTGAGGGTTTAAACTGGCCGACACGAGGCCCCAAACATGGCATGCGGCCCATAATAAGTATAATTCTCTATAATACAGGATATCATAAGGTTTCAAAGCAAACACGCGGCTTAATAGTCGCTATGAGACATACCAAGTCACAATCTGTATCGGTGCACGCCCACACGCTCGTCACCTAGCATGTGTGTCACCTGATTTATCAACAACAATACGAAATACCAAGGTTTCATACCCTCAAGTCAAGAGTTACAATCGTTACTTACCTCAAACCGGCCCGAAAACTACTTCGGGATGGTCTTGCCCCTCGAGTCTATAGAAATCAGATTAATAACATCAAAATATGCTAGGGAAACGAAACTCATTCGAAAATTATCAAAATTAGGCACAATTCCCGAAATTGGCCAAACCTGACCCCTGGTCCCACGTCTCGGAATTCAATAAAAGTCACAAAATCGGAATCCTTATCCTTCCACAATTCTATACATACCAAGAACATCAAAATCGAACCACAATTGCCCCTTCAATTACTCAATCAAAGTCTCCAATTATCCAAGCCCTAACCCCCAATTTACACACTGATTGTTCCCTTAATTGCACCTTATTTCAGCCCAAAAATCACATAGAAACGAATTTTAGGTTAAAATATCTTACCTTAACGAAGTCCTCTTGATTTCCCTCTTCAAAAACCCTTCAAAAGTTTCAAACCCGCATGAAAAAGGTGAAAGAATGACAAAAATTCGCTAAGGACCCTTTTTATATGATTTGCCCAGCGATGACCGCACCTACGGTCCCAAGTGCGCACCTGCGCATCCAACTTAAATCTTCATTTTCTGCACTTACGACTACTTCTTCGCACCTGCGATTCCGTAGGTGCGGCCACCCATCCGCACCTGCGACCCCATCACGAGCTACCAATCTCCACACCTGCGGTCTTCCTTCCGCAGGTGCGACCACACTAGCAGCTGTGCACTAGCAGCAGTTTCTGCTGCATTTATCAAACTTAAAACCTTCCGATGACTATCCGAAAACACCCCGAGCCCCTCGGGGTCTCAACCAAATATTCCAACATGTCATAAATGATCACCCGGACTTAGTCGAACCCTCGGAACACCCAAAATAACATCAAAACTCCAATTTAACTCATGATTCAAGCCTAAGATTCCTAAAACTTTCGAAAAATCATGTACGGCTCTGAAACTAACCAAAACACGTCCGAATGACCTGAAAATTTGCACACACGTCCAAAATGACACAACGAACTTTCTCCAACTACCGGAATTTCATTCCGACCCCGATAGCCTATTTTCCACTATCGATCGCAAATCGCTAAAAACTAACTTTCGCAAATTCAACCCTAATTCTACATCGGGCATCAAACAATATTTAGAACACACTTCTAAGTCCCAAATCACCTAATGAAGCTATTCGATCCTTGAAATCTACATTCCGAGGTCGTTTACCAATAAGTCAACTCCTACTTGACTTTTTCAACTATTAAGCCAATTTAAGAGACTAAGTGTCTCAATTCTCACCACGACCACTCTGAACCCGAACCAACCGACCCAACAAAACACACAAGAGATGAACCACACAAAATGAAGCTGAAATAGCAGAAACGGGGCTAAACTCTCGGAACGACCGACCGGGTCATTACATTCTCCCCCACATAAACATACGTTCGTCCTCGAACGTGCCTAGGGTTGTTCCAAACACCACCAAAATTGCCGAGTAACCTACCATGCACATATAGGTCTGATAACACAACATCACCGAAATTTCACAATTCCACCTAACCCATAAATCTTAGAACCAAATTTGCGCTTCTGAAACAATTTACAAGATCAAAATCCCACAACTATAAACTGAATAAGTCTGATCACGCTGTATCAAGCGATATATGTACCCCAGATGGAATCACATACTATATCGCATGCCTCAAACACCCATAGCGATAACTCCTAATCACAATAGCTGCTCAAAAACAACCCAATAACATTACATATCCTCTTATCAAGCAATGCCTCGCTCTAACACCTCAATATACTTCCGATGATGCAAGAAACACGTAAAAACTAGTACCCATCCATCCGATCAGTCAGACATGAAGCTCCCCCTTCCCAGACAGGAATTATAGCAAATTTCTAAGTCGACCCCCGATATTATCCTTCGAACTATGCTGTAGTCAATTCTGACAGTATTCATTCTAGGTCCAATGACCTCTTCTCATCCAACACGACAACTTTGATGACATGACACATCAGTACAATTCAAAGCCATGACATGCGCAACTCGTGCGCTCAATAGCAACATCCCAATGTAATCAAATTATATAAAAGATTCACATGAGAGGGCCATCCCTGCCATCTCAACAAGTACCATCAAAACACCACGCTCAGAGCCTGGTACACATCGTAAAACCAAAACACGCGAATCCGACACCAAGGGTCACACCTCTACTAAACTCCGATACAAAGTGTGATCCCATCTAAAAGCTGGTCCACATGACATACCCCAAGCCACCTTGCTAAAAATCAATAACCATGCAAAATTCGAGATCAAGTACTCAAAGTGCATTTCCATAACCACTTGGAAATCGGAAGATACCATGCCACACGAACCAGAAAGAACATAACTAATACGTCTCAATCCCGCAATACCCAATTACTTACCATATTCAAATCCCGTCATAAAGCCCAAATAGAACCGCACCATATGTGCTTATAACCAACAATCACAACTCCTCGCAACACCGAAGAGTAACTCATAGATCACTCCAGAACACGAATAAATTCAATGAAAGTCAAATGGTACGTCCCTCAACAATAGCAAATTCGGAGTCAACAATTCCGACCCGGTGTGGAACACACACCCATACTGGACCTACCAAATAACCCTAAATCACTCTGGTCACCCACAACAGATAGATAACTCTTCGAAAGTTCATAATGACTAAATCATGGAAAAAACTAACATCTAACTAGATTTGCTCGCATCTTCACAATCTACAACAACAAAATAACATGTTCATGAGAACTCCCAGTCTCGAAATCCATAAGGCGCACGGACCACCATATCTGATCCCCACTCTACCACTCGAATATATAACACACCTCTAATACTCAATCACTCCACGAGGGATACTCTTATAATTCTTCTATGCCACCAAGCAAACTTGAATATCAGCAGTCGATCCAACAAAAGAGCACCGAACTACCAATGAAGTACCCTTAACTCAAACACATTGTCGTTTTAGAAATGTATACCCTCATCAAGACACCCAATAGTGATAGCATCTACCTAGTCGTCTGAAACTGCCGATGTTGTCTAAGAATCTCAAATGCACAATTCTCAACTCTACACCACATACCGCATACACCACTCCATCCTATGATAAGTATAAGAACTTCATGATCCCTTCTAAGCCACAAACAACTACGCACCCAACTAGCCAAGAACTTCACATTTGATCCCCTCTAGAGGCAAAATCATTATACGTCACATGCTCATCACGGCAGCAGAAAATACACATCTATAACCGTGGTAGGAACCATCAGGAACTATCTGAATCCCATTTGTACAACATCAAACCATCAGGACTGAATCCTTCTAAATCAACCAAGCTACGCAGGTTACCAAAACCCAAGAGCATTGCTAAGAAACACATGTAAACCTCATTGCCTCACAAACACCCAAAGGAATAATCACACCCCTTACAATGCCAATCCGACCTACTACCAAGTTTTCCTATTAATCCAAGTTCCTTCTGACATACCTTCGAAATGATATTTCTCCTTTCCATAATACCGCAATTCTCAACCTAAACTCACCACACGAGACCCAAGCATATGACTTTACCGTTTAAGGCTCATAAGCCGCCGAATACTCTCTCAATTATCCCCAAAAGGTGACACATTAAAAATACTTACTCTGAAGAGACTTCCTGCGAATTTGAAACCATTACCTTCACTTTCCTGATACTGATATATAGAATCCATGATAATGTAAAGACACCACAAGCCTTGACATCCTCCACGTAAATCTCAATTCTAGCCCAATTTACCTTGAAGACCCTAAATTGCTACATATAACCTTGAATCCGTCGGAACCATTCTCGAGCGTCATTCACTCTACGCAACTTCAATTACACTGACCAAGCATACAGAACGACTTGACCCCGTTCACAAACCACATACTAGGAAAGTGATCCACACATTTGAAGCAACAAGCAAACTCATACACTACACACACTACACTCTTTACTATTACAACTCAATCATTCAATAAAGTTCATTTACCCGTAGAATACGTTACAACTTGTATCGAAGAATTTCCAAAACACATAATCGTGCAATCAACTTGTCATTAAAAGACTCCCCCACTTGGCTCAAAGCTAAAGATCAAGGCAAACAATAACTCACAATGCCCGTACGCTATCACTGCCACCATAGTGCAGTGAGATTCACTAAATCCTTCATAAGCTCATATGACACAAATAGTCCAGTATCTCAAATCGTATGAAAAACTCGCATTCATCATTCTATCAGCCAATGCCAACTCTCACAAGAGACCTAACTCAAATTGCAACATATATCAATTACTGATAAAGAGGACTTGCCACAAAACCACCTAAGGGCCACACAACCTCAGAACACCCCGCGGGAAATAACCCTGTCTGTTTAGCCTCAACTGATATCATCTCTATACCCTTCCAAGGATCATAACTATCATGCAATCACTACACCCTCCTGCATTAAAACACAACTAGTGTATATCCTCGAGGCATCAGGATATGCGGTATAAGAACCTGAAGCCGATGGTAGAACTAACACCAGAGTCGGGGTCAAAGAAATTTTGAGCTTCTGGAAGCTCTACCCCACACTAGTCTGACCACATGGATACCCTCACTGTACACCATGTGTCCCAAGAATGCTACTGAACTGAGCCAAAACTCACACTTGGAGAACTTTACATATGGATTCTCCTCAATAAATCATTATAATACAATCCTCAAATGCTGAGTATGCTACCCCTGGCTACGTGAGTATGCCAGGATGTCATCAATGAATACAATAACAAAGGAGTTATAACACGGCTGAATACACCGTTAATAAAATACATGATCGTTATTGGGGCATTGGTCAGCTCAAAAGACATCACCAAGAACTTAGAACACAACAGGAAAATCCCCTTCACTCCACAACTAAACTACACGGGAGGTCCTTCAATACACTCACAACTCGAGGCCATACTCTAACTCAAGACAGAAGTCAAATACTCAATGGTTCTTGCTACATCTCCCGCCAATTCATCTTGTCACAGTCAAACAACCTGAACACATCTAACCATCAAATCACACATCACCATGTAGCCATCTAGTCACAAAGTCCCATCAATAAGGACACAAACGGACATACAAGTCCCCAAATGCACGTGCTCATACAAACAAAAATCTCAACACTCCAACCACAGATAAAATCCGACCTCAAATCCTCCAGACTGGCCCATTATCAATCTGCTAAATATCACATCTCACCCATGGAAACCACAATCCTTTGATGCACAACTGATACCGAGCGCTCACGTGCGCATTCGAATACATGAAAGGAATTTCACGAGTTACGCTTTTGGCCGAATAAGTGGCTACGCACCACAAGAATTCAAGAATGTGAGATCTTTCCTAAGGGTTCTGCAACCTTTCAAAGATGAGTACAGACGTCTTTGTACCGATCTGCAAGACTCTACTAAACCTGCTCATGACCGTTGAGTCCTATGTAACCTAGTGCTTTGATAGCAAATTTTCACGACCCAAAATCAATAAAGGTCGTGATGGCGCCTATCGTGAAACTAAGCCAGCCAACTACTGAGAGTAACATATAAAACATTCCTTTTTCAAAATCATAAGTCGAAATATTTCACTTAGGAATTCTATTTAAAAACATAGATAACTGCAATAATATCACAAAATCAAGTCTAACCACAACCCAGTACCCAGAAACAACTGTCATGAGCATATAAAGAGGGAAAACACAAAATCTAATACCACGCCTCTGCCAGTACAATCCAGGAGAATACTATAAATCTATGACTAAGACAGGAAAAGAGGCAAGCTATGGACGCCGATCAGCTACCTCTATCCTTGATCCGACTCCGCGCGGGGAAGAAAATCAACTAGCGCTCAGATCTTGAACCTGGATCTTCACACAAAGGTGTAGGGAGTAACGTGAGTACTCCAACTCAATAAGTAACCAAAGCAACTAAGGACTTGAGTGTAGTGACGAGCATTTAAAGGTGATAATTTCATAAAAACATGTGCCAGTGAAAACACATAGAGTAAATCAAAAGTCTACATTTTTCCAAATACATTGCAAACTCCAGTTTCCCCCATTTAAACTTGCATAAAACATTAACTCAGCATTTATTAAAGACACTCAGTGTAAAATGAGTGAAAAACAATAATCTGAAAATTTATAGCCTCTCGGGCACAATATCTCTCATAAATAGGATCTCTCGGTCACTCGTGACTCCACTAGCACAGTCAAAGCTCACACACATCACTCTCACTCAACAGGTACCATAAACACACATAACCACTGCGGTGTGCGGCTCGATCCATATAATGTATATATATTGTTGTGGCGTGCAGCCCGATCCATATAATGTATATTGCTGTGGCGTGCATCCCGATCCATATAATATATATTGTTGCAGCGTGAAGCCCAATCCATATAATGTATATATATTGCTACAGCGTGCATCCTGATCCATATAATGTATATATATTGCTACAACGTGC
Source organism: Nicotiana undulata (assembly GCA_005239495.1). Taxonomy (NCBI): domain Eukaryota; kingdom Viridiplantae; phylum Streptophyta; class Magnoliopsida; order Solanales; family Solanaceae; genus Nicotiana; species Nicotiana undulata. The sequence goes on from ML255876.1 coordinate 127,092, forward strand.
AGCCCGATCCATATAATGTATATACATTGTTGCGGCGTGCAGCCCGATCCATATAATGTATATATGTTGTTCTGGCGTGTAGCCCGATCCATAATTATCCTCACATATTCGGCTCTCGGCCTCATTTAGTCATCCTTACAAGCCACGCAGGCAACTCATCTCAACTCGCAGTACTCGGCTCAAAATACCTCTCATAGTTTTAAAACAGTGTGATAAAAGTTAAAATAGCAACAAATAGTAAACATGACTGAGTTCACATATTTTCTATCAAGATAGTGTGAGAATAGTGTAAAAATACCCCAGAGAGTCTTAACAGGTCGGCACGAGGCCCCAATCATGGCATACAACCCATAATAAGTACAAGTCTCTAAAATACAGGATATCATAAGGTTTCAAAGCAAACATGCGACTTAATAGTCTCTATGGGACAGACCAAGTCACAATTCCTATCGGTGCACGCCCACACACTCGTCACCTAGCATGTGCGTCACCTCATTTATCAACAACAATACAAAATACCGGTGTTTCATACCCTCAGGTCAAGAGTTACAATCGTTACTCACCTCAAATCGGCCTGAAAACTACTCCGCGATGCTTTTGCCCCTCGAATCATCTCCCAATTGCTCCGAGTCTATAGACATCAGATTAATAACATCAAAATATGCTAGGGACACAAAACCCTATCGAAAATTATCAAAATTAGTCACAATTCCCGAAATTCGCCAAACCCTACCCTGGGCCCACATCTTGAAATTCAATAAAAGTCACAAACCTGGAATCCTTATCCTTCCACGATTCTATACATACCAAGAACATCAAAATCGGACCACAATTTCCCCTTCAATTACTCAATCAAAGTATCCAATTATCCAAGACCTAACCCCTAATGTACACACTGATATTTCCCTTAATTTCACCCTATTTCAGCCCAAAAATCACATAGAAATGAGTTTTAGGTTCAAATATCTTACCTTAACGAAGTCCTCTTGATTTCCCTCTTCAAAAATCCTTCAAAAGCTTCAAACACTCATGAAAATGGTGAAAGGATGACCAAAATTTGCTAGGGACCCTTTTTATATGATCTGCCCAGCGATGATTGCACCTGCGACCCTTTTAGCGCACCTGCGGTTCCAGGTGCGCACCTGCACATCAAACTTAAATCTCCATTTTCCGGACCTGCGACTACTTATTCGCACCTGCGCTTCCGCAGGTGCGTCAACCCATCCGCACATGCGACCCCTTCATGAGCTGCCAATCTCCGCACATGCGCCTGGTCCTCGCACCAGCGGTCTTCCTTCCGTAGGTGCGACCACACCAGCAGCTGTGCATCAGCAGCATTTTCTTCTGCATTTCTCCAACATAAAACCTTTTGATGATTATCCAAAAACACCCCGAGCCCATCGGGACATCAACAAAAGATACCAACAAGTCATAAATGATAACTCGAACTTAGTCGAACCCTCGGACTTAGTCGAACCCTCGGAAAATTATGGCATCATATAATGAATATTTGTCGGATGGTAGTTGTTCATATTTTGATGACCCTTGTCCTTATTGTGGAGGACCACACTCGTGACAAAATTGTTTAAATTCTCCCGGGGATGACTTGTGCACACAATTTCAAACCCATGAGTGGAGTATTTGTGATAGGTGTGGTGGCCAAAATGGTCATGAGTATGATTGTTTGTATTTGTCCGTCCCTTCCCCGAGCCCCCACTATGATGAATCTATTTTTTGTGATGGAAATTTTAGGGGCAATGAAGTGGAGGAATTTGAGCATAATAGCAATGGAGAGTTCAAGCTCATGTTGGAATGTCTACTTGAAAAAGGAAACCATGAGCAACATGCCTTGGAGGAACTTTTGGAGACCAATCTCCAAAATGATTTGGTACTTGAAAGGCTACACTCACAAATGGATGCAATGATTGAAGCTTCAAGGGCTCAAAAAGCCTTGGAGGTGAGTGATAGCCAAGAAGTTGAATCCATGGCACTTGAACAAAACCAAGAAGAACTCTCAAATGCTCAAAATGAGAGGATGATGCATATGTTGGAGGCCATTCTGGAAAATTAGGAAAAACACAACCTGGCGCTCTTGAAATGTGATGTAGCTCAAAATGATGAACACATCCGTACTTTGGAGGATCAATTGCAAGCATTGATGGAAACTCATCATGTATCTCAAGTCGCAAGTGTGAATGAAAGTCAAGAAAAGTTCATAACCGAGGGCGAGGATGAGTGTTACTTTGAGGAATCAAGCCTTGAAAATCCGCCAAGCGACTCCATGAAAATTTTGGATGCCAATGAAAATATGGAATTAGAGTCAACTGGGATAATTAAAAATTTCGTTGCAATTGACTCTATTCCGGGGGAAGATGAGGATGTCAAAATCCGGAAAAATTTGCAAGTAGGAAGTTTGAAGGCACGGTCCAAGCATTTCTTAACTTTGGAATTGTATGGTGAAACGGAAGTCGAACCAGACGAGTCAATGGAGTGTTGCGTGGAGAAATTATTCATGCCATACATTTTTCAATTTGAAGAACAAAAGAGGCAAAATGACATTCCTCACATACGGGCCAAAAAATGCAAAATAAAGAAATTAAGGCTTGGCTAAGTCATTTTTCTCTCACCTCCATCGCCCGTGGTCATAAGCTTGATTCCAAGCTAGGTGCCCAGTTCATATCGTCAAAGTGGCGAGAAAAGTGGTAAAAGTTGACTTGCGTCGTGCCACGACGTTAAATGCGGCGCTTGGTGGGAGGCAACCCATCGTGGTTCAACATTTTATGAGTCATTTTTGAAATGTTTTTTTAGAATATCTTCTTATATTATTTCTAACCAATCTGCGAGGTTTCATATTTTTTGGAGTTGATTTTAGAAGGTTTGGGTCACGCAGGCGCGGGCCTCTCAAATGCAGGTGCGATGACGAGAAGGTTGATGAGAGCTCACAGCCATTTTGACCCTCAAGCCATTTCTCCTACAGTTTGCTAGTCTGATGCAGACCTCAGGGAGACCCTCAAACTTTGATCTTTTATTTTGATATTGTGCAGTGAGGTCACTGCAATATTTAACGTTGGGGGTGGCATGTGCATATTTGTTGTTTTTATACGATGTATCTATCTATGACTTGGGTGATGACATTGTTATGTGCCCTTGCCGGGCTTTAGTGTTATTTATAGATATGATGTGCCCTTGCCGGGCTTGGTATGATTTGGTTTAGCTGTTTTAGTAGTTGATTTTATCTTTAACTTTTAGCTTCTTAATTTCATTTTTAGTAGTTAGTTCATTTTATTTCCGTAGTAATAATACTTTCTTGGATTTTCTTCATGCTACGGTTCTTTCCCAAGAAATACATTTTGAAGTGAACCGGGTGACTTGTCCCTATGATAGATGGTGTGACAACTTTCTTAAGGGAATTAGTCTTGTGTTGCTAGGAAGACACTCTTGGATTATTTGGTACTAAAGAAATTAATCTCTTGTATGAGAAATGTGATCTAAGAATACCCCTCCGAAAAAAAATGAGTTCTAAATGAAAACAAATAAGTTGCATGGTGCAAAATAATTTTTGTGATAAATTCTTGGCTCTTAAAGTGACTCTTTACATACTAGCTCGAAATTATTGCTCTAAACTATTATAAAAAAAAATAATATAATAATAAAAAGAAATTTATCCATCCTTGATCGATTCATGTGCCATGTATGTTAGT
>ML255878.1:0-21237 GCA_005239495.1 Nicotiana undulata
ATATATATATATATATATATATATATATATATATATATATATATATAATTTGTAAAAATAATGTCAAACCCCTCAACCGTTATACATATCACAAGAAAACCAGCTCAACAACCAATACTCTTTTCAAATAATCACAATAATATCTAACAATAAATCAACTAGGCCAAATATCCATAGAAGCAATAATGAACATATAACAATTAAGATAATGATCAAATAAGTGGGGAACGGGAAGGGGGTCATGTTTAACAGACAATTTGGGTGGTGCATAGATACTCGTCATCACACCTATACACCACGCCCATGCATTTCACATAACAAACAAGTGGGGAGTCCTATTCCCTCAAGCCAAAGTTAGACCAAACACTTACCTCAATTCCGCAGGCCACTCACTACTCAATTATTATTTTTCCTTTTGAATTCACCTCTAACTTGCTCGAATCTAATCAAAATTAACTTAATATCATTAACTAATGCTAAAGGAACTAGCTTTATTGAAAAATATAATTTTTCCTAAGTTTTNCCGGGCCTGCTTGGTCTAAACTCGGGGTTCGGACCAAATTACGTTTACCCATTAACCCACGAACCCAAATATGTTATTAGTTTTGAAATCCGACCTTAATTTGATATAAAAATTCAATTTTTACAAAACTCCCTAATTCTAACAAATCCTAATTTTTTATCATGAAAATAATTTGTTTTGCTTTAAAAGTGATGCAAAATAGTAAGGAATTGAAAGAACAAGGTTTGTAATTGATTACCTATGAATTGGGGATGAATATTGTTGAAGAAAACTCGTTTTTAGGGCTGGAACCTCGAAAGATTGGAGAAGAAAAGGTTCTGCCCGAATTTTAAAAGGTATTTTTAATAGCTGGGCTGGGCAACTGTGCGATCACATATAATTATCTGCGATCACACAGGGTAAGGGGAAATTGGGTTGTGTGATCGCGGGGTGGGGGGTGCGTTAGCACAGGATAGGGGGGCTGGGGCAGTGCGTTCGCGTAGTACACAGTGCGATCACACAACTTACCAGGATAGTGCTTCGCGATCGCACACCAGGAGCTGCGTTCGCACAGCACAAAGCTTGGGACCCCTGAAGACTACACTATGCGATCGCGGTTATACCTATGCCATCGCATAGTACAAAAAACCTGGACACCAGATACTGAAAAACCAACAGTTCTTTTAAAGTGAAAAACACCCCGTGGCCTATCTGAAACTCACCCGAGCCCTCGGGGCTCTAAACAAATCATGCACGCAAATCTAAAAGCATCATACAGACTTGCTCGTGCGATAAAATTATGAAAATAACATGTAAATCTATGAATTAAACCTCAAAACTCATCATTTTCAACAAAACTCTTAAAGTTCATAATTTCTCAACCGGATGTCCGAATCATGTGAAACGAGCTCCGTTTTTCACCAAATTTCACAGTTAACCTTTAAATATGGACCTGATACTAATAATTTTTAGCATTATTTCTTTTTTTTAATTCTCAAACATTTCAGCAAAACAATTTCTTTCAAAAATTGATTTCTAAGGCTTGGGACCTCGGAATCCATTTTCGGGCATACGCCCGAGTCCCATATTTTACTGCGGACCTCCCGGGATCTTCGGAACATGGATCCGGGTCCATTTATTCAAAATGTTGACCAAAGTCAATTTTTATCAAATTTAAATTCTAAAACTCACTATTTCTCATATTGTCACATAAAAGCTTTCCGGTTTCACGCAGGACTAATTTCTCATACTTTTAGTCTTTTTATGACTTTTATGCATGGAACGGAGTCTAATTTTATAAAATGACCCCTTGGGTCATCACAATCTCTACCTCTAAAACACACGTTCGTCCTCGAACGGACATAGAAAATTACCTGAACTGGCGAACAAGTGTGGGTATCTACTCTGCATGTCTGAATCAGACTCCCAAGTATTTGCCTCAACGGGCTGGCCTCTCCACTTCACCCGAACTGAAGGAAAACTTTTATATCTCAATTGGCGAACCTACGGGTCTAAAATAGCTACCGGCTCCTCCTCAAAAGTCAAGTCTTTGTCCAACTGAACAGAGCTGAAATCTAACACGTGGGACGAGTCACTATGATATTTTCGGAGCATAGACACATGGAATACCGGATGAACTGAGGATAACCCTAGAGGCAATGCAAGTTTGTAAGCTACCTCCCCCACCTTATCAAGAATCTCAAACGGCCTGATATACCTAGGGCTCAGCTTACCCTTCTTCCCAAATCTCATAATACCATTCATAGGCGACACACGAAGCAATACTCTCTATCTAACCATAAATGCTACATCACGAACCTTACAATCGGCATAACTCTTTTGCCTAGACTGAGCTGCACGAAGTCTGTCCTGAATAATCTTGACCTTATCTAAGGCCTCCTGAACTAAGTCTGTACCCAATAATTGAGCCTCTCCCGGCTCAAACTATCCAACTGGTGATCTGCACCATCTACCATATAATGCTTCATAAGGAGCCATATGAATGCTCGACTGATAAATATTATTATAAGCAAACTCCGCTAACGGCAAGAACTGCACAAGCGTGGAGCATATCTTCTAAAATCTGAATAGTACGCTTGGATTGCCCGTCAATCTGAGGGTGAAATTTTATACTCAACTCCACCCGGGTACCTAACTCACACTGAACTGCTCTCCAAAATTGCGAAGTAAACTGCGTACCCCGATCTAGTGCTCTGATACCAACTTGTCACGACCCAAATTCCCAACCTCAGTGATCGTGATGGCGCCTAACATCATACTTGCTAGGCAGCCAATGTTAGAAATCGATTAACAATTTTTCTTAATTTATTACTTAATTCTAAATAAACAAATTCCAAATGAGCGTAAATAGAATAATTTTCGACAACAATAAAATAGAATAATAATGATAATCGATTAAATAGAACAAACCACGAACTAATTATAATAGTAACTCTAAGACTACCCAGGGTCTGGTGTCATAATCCACGAACTACTAAAGAATACTACAAATAAGGGCTGAAAGAATTAGTGTAACTGTTTTGAATATAATAAAACAGTGTAAATAATAATAGGAGAAGACTCTCGAAATCTACGAACGCCGGCAGATGTACCTCGTGTCTCCAAACGAATCGGGTGGACGTCCTGGAACCCTCTACTGCTGACTAGTACCTGGATCTGTGCAAAAGAGTACAGAGTGTAGTATCAGTACAACCGACCCCATGTACTGAGTAAGTGCCGAGCCTAACCTCGGCGAAGTAGTAACGAGGCTAAGGCTGGGCTTTAACAATAAACCTGTGATATTAATATATATACGATAACACAATAAAATAATTCTACACGAAGAAGAAAATATATCTGAGACAATAATTATAAAACAGGAAGGAAATCTAAACACATCAATTCAAATACTGCAACAATAATAAAATAACACAATCGCCTCTTTCAGGCCTCAGTTATAACTAATCCTCAAAAACATTTCCAAGTTTTCAAACTTTATCTTTGAATAAAAGTAGTGCCAAAATATGAAAATAGTAATATAAAATAGAAAGTTCCAAATCTTTGTTTTCAAAAAAAAAAAAACCAGTAAAGTATAAACATTTAGCTTTTCAAATCTTTATTTTCTTTGAAAATCAGTAAAAATATAAATTGTCACGACCCAAATTCCGCTGTGGTCGTGATGGCGCCCAACACCGGGGTCAGGCAAGCCAACACCTATCTACTAGTGAGGTTACTTTACATGTTTAAGTGATTAAAATCTCTTTCGGGTTTTTAAGGTAAGAAATTCATTAAAAACAACATTTACGTAAGCACGTGAGAATATGTAATTGAAAGGTATTGCCAGCACATACAACTCCGCAAAATACCAGACAAAACTATAAAGTGTGTCAGAACCTAGTATCACAACTCAACAGGCGACTGGGAAAATCTACAAATGCTACTAATAAATGCACTACTATCTGAAAGGTAATAGACAGTAATATCCCAAAACTATAAGCAGAGGACTCCACAGTGCTGCCGAGATCGCCAAAGCCGGTGCTGAAGTCAAAGCCGTCTTTAGCTTCTGAAATCTCTCCTCACGCTCGTCAGACCACTGAAATGAGGCATTCTTCTGAGTCAATATGGTCAGTGGGCTGCAATGGATGGAAAGTCCTCTACAAATCATCGGTAATAGCCTGCTAGAACCAAGAAACTCCTGATCTCAGCAGCTGAAGTAGGATGCGGCCAACTCTGAACCGCCTCAATCTTCTTAGGATCAAGCTTAATACCCTCTCCGGATACAACATGACCCAAGAATGCCACGGAATCTAACCAAAATTCACACTTGGAGAACTTAGCATATAGCTTCTGTTCTCGCAAGGTCTGGAGCACAACTCTCAAGTGCTGCACGTGCTATCCCAGGCTACGTGAATAAATCAGAATGTCATCAATGAAGACGATGGCAAAGGAATCAATGTATGGCTTGAACACCCTGTTCATCAAGTCCATAAATGCAGCAGGAGCATTAATCAAGCCAAAGGACATTACCAAGAACTCATAGTGGGCATATCTTGTACGAAAAGCTATCTTCGGGACATCAGAAGCCCGAATCTTCAACTAGTGGTACCCCGATCTCAAATCAATCTTAGAAAACACTCTGGCACCCTGCAACTGGTCGAATAAATCATCAATGCACGGCAATGGATACTTGTTCTTGATGGTGACTTTGTTCAACTGGCGGTAATCAATGCACATCCGCATAAACCCATATTTCTTCTTCACGAATAGAACCGGAGCACCCCCACAGCGGTACACTCGGCCTGATGAACCCCTTAGACAACAATTCCTCAAGCTGCTCCTTCAACTCCTTTAACTCCTTAGGAGCCATACGATACGGGGGAATGGAAATAGGCTGGGCATCTGGAGCTAAGTCAATGCAAAAATAATATCACGATCCGAAGGCATGCCTGGAAGATCTGAAGGGAATACATCTGCAAACTCTCGAACCACGGGCACTGAATCAATAGTCGGAGACTCAGTGGTGGTGTCCCGCACATAAGCAAGATACGCCAAGAAACCCTTCTCGACCATATGTCGAGCCTTCAGGAAGGAAATAACTCGGGTGGCCGCGCTGACTGAGGAACCTCTCCACTCCAGTATGGGCAACTCGGGCATGGCCAATGTAACCGTCTTGGCGTGGCAATCCAAGATGGCATGGTGAGAAGTTAGCCAATCCATCCCCAGGATAATCTCAAAGTCAACCATGTCGAGCAATAGAAGGTTCGCTCTAGTCTCGTGCCCACAAAATGGGATCACACAAGACCGGTAGACCCGATCTACCACTACAGAATCACCCACGGGGGTGGATACATATATAGGAGAAGCCAAAGACTCACGAGGAACATCCAGAAAGCAAGAAAATAAGGTTGACACATATGAATAGGTAGATCCTGGATCAAATAGTACTGATGCCTCTCTATCACATACTGAAATAATACCTATGATCATGGCATCTGAGGCCACTACATCTGCTCGGGCCGGTATAGCATAAAATCTGGCTGGAGTACCTGAAGACTGACCTCTGCTGGACGGAATAGGAGCTGGCTGAGCTCCTCCTGCCTGGCCTCCACCTCTGGGACGACCTCTACCCGTCTTCCCTCCACCTCCAGGTGGACGGGGCGCCTGTGCTGAGTATGTAGGCTGATAACTCTGCTGGACGGCCTTACCCTGAAGTCTCGGGCAAGCCCTCTTCATATGACCTGAATCCCCACACCCGAAGCATCTCACTGGAGGCATACCCTGCTGCCCTGAAGAAGGAGGACCCTAAATAGCTGGGGAATGGTGGGAAACCTCTGGCATAGCACTGAAATAGGAGCTAGGAGGACCCTGATGACCTGAATACCCGCCTGAGGAACCCTGAATGGCTGGAGGGCGGTAAGATCTCTCCGGCATGGTACTGAAGTATGGTCTCGCTGGATCACCGCGAGAAGGTGGTGGTGGAGCTGAATATGGAGGCCTGCTGGGCTGACCTCTACCAAGATTACCTCTACCCCTAGCTGGGGTACCTCTGAAGTCTCTAAAAAATCTATCTCTCTTGTCCTGATGACTCTGCTCCCTTCTCCTAGACCGGTAACCCTCAATCCGGCGAGCTATCTCAACCACGAGCTGATAAGGAGTACCCATCTCCACCTGTCGGGCCATGTTGGCCCTAATACTAGAATGTAACCCTGCTACGAACCTCCGCACCCTCTCAGCATCAGTAGGAAGAATCATGAGGGCATGGCGGGACAACTCCGAAAATCTGGCCTCGTAGTCGGTCACGGACATCTGGCCCTGCTCCAGCTGCTCAAACTAATAACGCAGCTCTTCCCTCTCCGAGGGTGGAATATACATGTCCAAGAATAGCTGAGTAAACTGCTCCCAAGTGATCGGAGGTGAACCTGCTGGCCTACCAAGGATGTAAGACTGCCACCATCTGCGGACTCTACCCTCAAGCTGGAAAGTGGTGAAATCAACCCCATGGGACTCCATAATCCTCATGTTGTGCAGTCTGTCCCTGCACCTATCAATGAAGTCCTAATCATACTCACCCCTCTCACCTTCAAAGGTCAGAGGGTGCAATTGGGTCCATCTGTCAAGTAGCTTCTGCGGATCGCCGTCCGCAACCGGTCTGAGCTCAGGGGCTGCTGGTTGTGCCCCACCCACCGGTAATGTGTCCCGAGTCTGATATACCGCCGTTGCATGACCTGCGTCCTGAGCAGTCGGGGTCTGAACTCCCCCTCCTGCCTGAGAGGTGGCAGGATCCGCTGGAAATAATCCAGCCTGAGTCATAGTATCCATGAACCGCATCATACGGCCCATCACCTCCTGAAAGCCTGGGGAAATCATAAAATTTGTTGGGGCAGGATCTGCTGGGGGCACCTCATCCTGGTGCTCAATAATTGGATCCTCAGGGGGCACTAGTGGAGAAACTCTAGGACGCCTTCGTCCCCCACGTCGGGCCGGTGCCCTCCCCCGACCTCTACCTCGGACGACGGGGGTAGCGACATCTCCCGGGTCAGGGATATCAGCTGCATGAGTCCTCACCATCTGTGAGAGAATAGAAGAATGAAACTTAGTAACCGTTGACTGCCCGATAGAATAGAAAGAAAGAGAGGTTTCTTAATACCCTATAGCCTATCGAAGATAAATACAGACGTCTCCGTATCGATCCGCAAGACTCTACTAGGTTTGCCTGTGACTTGTGAGACCTACGTGAACCTAGCGCTCTGATACCATGTTGTCACGATCCAAATTCCGATGTGGTCTTGATGGCGCCCAACACCGAGGTCATGCAAGACAACACCTATCTACTAGTGAGGTTACTTTACATGTTTAAGTGATTAAAATCTCTTTCGGGTTTTTAAGGTAAGAAATTCATTAAAAACAACATTTAAACGTAAGCACGTGAGATTATGTAATTCAAAGGTATTTCCAGCACATACAACTCCGCAAAATACCAGACAAAAACTATAAAGTGTGCCAGAACCTAGTGTCACAAGTCAACAGGCGACTGGGAAAATCTACAAATGCTACTAATAAATGCACTACTGTCTGAAAGGTAATAGACCGTAATATCGCAAAACTATAAGCAGAGGACTCCACAGTGCTGCCGAGATCGCCAAGGGAAGCAACTCACCGTGTAGTCAGCCGAATAGAAACTCTCAATGATGACCATCGGAATAGTGATCGGATGCAGCTGCCTCAGAACCTGTACAATTAAGTACAGAAGAGTAGCATGAGTACATATATTTAAATATGTACCCAGTGAGTATCCCGTCTAAACTCAAAAGGTAGTGACGAGAAGTAGACGTATTACTCACTAGGTCAATAATAATAATATATTTCAACAAGATTAAACAGGAGCAAATAATTAGGGAAAACGGGTAGACATGGAGCAGTCAAGTATACAAGTAAAATCTCCCTTTCAATATCAGACAACAATAGTAAATAGAATCCTCGAGTTTCTTTCCAGACCAAACAATTTAAATAAGGATAATTTATGATAAAAGCTCTCAGACAGATATATAGCATGTAATATGCCGAAGCGTACGGTCGAAACGTCGCAATAATTTAAATATGCACTGCCGAGGGTCGACGGCCCGAACCATAGATTCATCTATTACTCCGCTCACGAATCGATCATATGACGCGGTTAACATAATATAAGGCTACCCCGCTAACGAATCATACCCGTAACTCGGGTGCTCGTAACATACACATAATCATTAGGAAAGCTTTAAGAGAAATTCCGGTGCATGATTGGAAATATAGAATCAACATTTAAATTTACAAAATACCCGCTATTATTTCCATATCAACTTCAGGGATACCAACCAACCGAAGGTACATGAAAGTATACAGGCAAGACACGTAAAAGCATGCTTGTGAATGCTAAAACTACCCAACATAGCATAATATGCACGGACTCTCGTCACTTGGTGCGTACGTAGCCCCTGCAAATAAGGACATTCAGTCAATCACAATTACCTATGGGGACAATTCCCTCTTACAAGGTTGGAAAGGAGACTCACCTCGCGTAGAACCTACTCCCTGGTCAAAAAAGTGCCCGAAACTCCAAACTCGTCGCCCAAGGACTCGGAACTAACCAAATATTATTTAAATACATCAATATACATTCAAAAGTATGAAGTTCTACTACTAATTAGGCTAATTCACCCTTCTTGAAGAAATCCCAAAATACACCCCTGGGCCCACATGCACGGATTCCGGAAATTTTCGAAGAAAACTCTCACCCATAGCCTAATGATCATGTTTATATAAATTTCATAAGATTTCATGGTAAAAAAGTGGTAAAATTCCCCTAAATTCATAAACCCTAGGTTTCCACTCTAACCCCTTTAATTCCACTAATTAGATGTTACCTAGGTTTGGGTGTAATAAACTAACATTTAATTGAAAAATACTTACCTCTTCGCAACTAGGCCGAACACCCTCTTGGAAGCTCTCAAAATCGCCTATGGTGGGGAAGCAAATGGTGAAAAGAAGAAGAAACCCGTATTAAATAAATCACTGCTTTCAGTGATTCTCGCACCTGCGGTCATTGGACCGCACCTGCGGCCAAATGGCCGCACCTGCGATGAAGGCCAAGGGGGCCTTGGACCGCACCTGCAAAGGGATTCCCGCACCAGCGGATCCGCGCCTGCGGAAAAACCTCGCATCTGCGAGGTCGCGCCTGCGAGAGAGAGTCCGCTCCTGCGGAAATTGGCAAGCCTTCCCCTGGGTCGCACCTGCGATGGTTTGACCGCAGGGGCAGTATCGCACCTGCGACCTGTGAAACTGCACCTGCGGTCACACCAGATTTGGTGCACCAGCAGCTGAAGCTGCTGGTTTTTGGCTCTGATTGGGGTTCGGGAGGCCCCTAGGCCCACCCGAGCCCCCATGCAATAATACCAACAAGTCCTAAATCCTATTACGGACTCGCTCGAGCCTTCGGAACCCTCAAAATAGCGTTAAAACTCAAAATCACCACTCAAAACCCCTAGAATCAAACTTAGAAATTTCAAGTTTTAAAATTCGGTTTCAATGCGCCGAACCGACCTACATTACTTGGAATAACACCAAACTTTACAAGCAACACATAATAGTCGTATTTAACCTGTACCGGGATCCGGAACCATAATACGGGTCCGGTAACCAAGCTCTCACATTAATTATCATTTTCAAAAACCTTACTATTTTTCAGAAAACAATTTTCTTTAAAAATTCATTTCTCGACCTTGGGACCCCGGAATTTGATTTCGGGCACACGCTCAAGTCCCATATTTTCCTACGGGCCCTCCGGGACCGTCAAATCACGGGTCCGGATACGTTTACCAAAAGTGATGACCAAAGTCAACTTTAGTCAATTAATTATTAGAATTTCAGTTTTTCATCAAGTTTTCACATAGAAGCTTCCCGACTACACGCCCGGGTTGCGCACGAATATCGAGGTGATATTAGCGGAGGCTTTCAGAGCCTCGGAATGCAGATTTAGCTAGATTAGCACCGGATGACCGTTTGGGTCATCACATAAATGTCCTCCCTTATCGCTCCTTGTTGCGGCGTGCAACCCGCTCCCACTTGTCCTCCCTTATTGCTCTTCCCTAAATATATCACCTTTATTGCTCATGTTGCGGCGATCAACCCGATCCCACCTGTCCACCCTTATCACTCCTTGTTGCGGCGTGCAACCCGCTCCCACCAGACATATCATATCAATTTATTCATAAAGAATTTTACAATTCAGGCCAAGCCTTTCACAATAATGTTATTTCCACAATTTCAAACAAAAAATCATATAGCTCGTAAGCTAAAACCAATATCATTTCATAATAAAACCAACCAGAATATAAGTAAACACCGTAACGCTGTCAACCCAGCTCGGTCTTTTTGTACTATGATAAACTCAAGAGAACAACCAACATTTTTAACACACTTACCACAATAATTGGAAATAACTCAATGAAACCCAATAACCACGTGAACCTCAACAATTACGAAACAGTTAGACTGCATTTCTCACAACTTCCTCAATATATATATATATATATATGTATATATATATATATATATATATATATATATATGTAATTCATAAAAATAATGCCAAACCCCTCAACCGTTATACATATCAGAAGGAAACCAGCTCAACAACCAATACTCTTTCCAAATAATCACAACAATATCTAACGATAGCTCAACAAGGCCAAATAGTCATAGAAGCAATAATGAACATATAACAATTAAGATAATGATCAAATAACTGGGAACGGGAAGGGGGTCATGTTTAACAGAAAATTTGGGTGGTGCATAGATACTTGTCACCACACCTATACACCACGCCCATGCATTTCACATAACAAACAAGTGGGGAGTCCTATTCCCTCAAGCCAAAGTTAGACCAAAAACTTACCTCAATTTCGCAGGCCACTCACTGCTCAATTATTGCTTTTCCTTTTGAATTCACCTCTAACTTGCTCGAATCTAATCAAAATTAACTTAATATCATTAACTAATGCTAAAGGAACTAGCTTTATTGATATAATTTTTCCTAAGTTTTCTAAAAAAAAGTGAAAACCTGACCCGGGCCCGCTTGGTCTAAACTCGGAGCTCGGACCAAATTACGTTTACCCATTCACCCACGAACCCAAATATGTTATTAGTTTTGAAATCCGACCTTAATTTGATATAAAAATTTAATTTTTACAAAACTCCATAATTCTACCCAAATCCAAAAAATTTACCATGAAAATTCTTTGTTTTTGCTTTAAAAGTGATGCAAAATAGTAAGGAATTTAAAAAAAGAGGTCTGGAATTGATTACCTATGAATTGGGGATGAAGATTGTTGAAGAAAATTCGTTTTTAGGGCTGGAACCTCGAAATTTTGGAGAAGAAAGGGTTCTTCCCGGATTTTAAAAGGTATTTATAATAGCTAGGCTGGGCAATTGTGCGATCGCGGGTAATTATATGCGATCGCACAGGGTAAGGAGAAATTGGGTTGTGCGATCGCGGGGTGGGGGGTGCGTTCGCACAGGGTAGGGGAGCTGGGGCAGTGCGTTCGCGCAGTACACTGTGCGATCGCACAACTTACCTGGACAGTGCTTCGCGATCGCACACCAGGAGCTGCGTTCGCACAACACAAAGCTTGGGACCCCTGAAGACTACACTATGCGATCGCGGTTATACCTATGTGATCACATAGTACAAAAAATCTGGACACCAGATACTGAAAAACCAGCAGTTCTTTTAAAGTGAAAAACACCCCGTGGCCTATCTGAAACTCACCCGAGCCCTCGGGGCTCTAAACAAATCATGCACGCAAGTCTAAAAATATCATACGGACTTGCTCGTGCGATAAAATCATGAAAATAACATGTAAATCTATGAATTAAACCTCAAAACTCATCATATTCAACAAAACTCTTAAAGTTCATAATTTCTCAACCGGATGTCCGAATAACGTCAAACGAACTTCGTTTTTCACCAAATTTCACAGTTAACCTTTAAATATCATAACAAAGCTGTACCGGGCTCCGGAACCAAAATATGTACCCGATACCAATAAGTTTTAGCATTATTTCTTTTCTTTAATTCTCAAACATTTCAGCAAAATAATTTCTTTCAAAAATTGATTTCTAAGGCTTGGAACCTCAGAATTCATTTCCGGGCATACGCCCGAGTCCCATATTTTACTGCGAACCTCCCGGGATCGTCGAAACATTGATCCGGGTCGGTTTACTCAAAATATTGACCAAAGTCAATTTTTATCAAATTTAAATTCTAAAACTCACTATTTCTCATATTTTCACATAAAAGCTTTCTGATTTCACGCCCGGACCGCGCACGCAAATCGAGGTAGTTACTTTTATTCTTTTAAGGTTATTAAGCATGGAACGAAGTCTAATTTTATAAAATGACCCCTTGGGTCATCACAGAAATCTAGCAGTCTCGATATAGAAATCTTGACAGAATTACGAATTTGCCCCAAATCTGGTAATACAAGTCATAAGCTCTACGAATCTTCTACACTTCTAATTATAATTGTTTGGAAATAAATACAACTGTATATGAATACTAGTGGTAAGAAGGTGACTCTGAAGCCTGCGAACGAAGCAACAGGTTACCTTGAGTCTCCTCGGCAACTATCCACGCAGCTACTAACAATATATATACCTGGATCTGCACACAAAAATGTGCAGAAGTGTAGTATGAGCAAACCACAGTTTCCAGTAAACATCAAGACTATCCTTGGTGGAGTACTGACGAGGACTAGTCAAGACACCACTGATCTAACAAATAAACTGACATGAATGTAGAAATAACCGAACACTACATTTATCTAAGACTTCACAGAATAATTTACAACCATGGCAGTATAATGCGGAAGGAAATTTCATAAATTAACCAACGGGACAACATGAAAATACACAAAAAGGTGGACAACAAAACAAGCCAAACCGGAAGTAAACACAACACAATAGAGAACACCAATAACTCAATCATGCGTCTGTTTTTCACATCGGGACTTAGCCATTAAAATAAATAAACTGGTGGAAACCTTTAAACAGCAGTTTATATTGAAAACTTGCAAATATAATCATTTCAGTTTAGAAAGATCTCCTTTGAAAAACACACTTTCTCTAAATGTATATATAAGTATATTTAATAGAGAGGGTTACTTAGAACATAGTTTCTTTCATAGTACGAAATTTTCAAATATACCTTCCCAATAAATGGCTTTCAAATGTCATTTTATGCAAGACGAATGCTTTTCAAATATATCTTCGATAAAAAATTCCTTCAATCATAATCTCCCTCGAAACCGTGACTTTCCAATAATACTTTTCAATAGAACCTTTTTTCATAGTCCCCTCAAGATAAATCTACCGGAACTCAGTCCGTAACTCATGAATTTCCATACAGTACAGGAGGAACCTCAAGTCTTTCAATAATGCAGTAAGAGATCAGTATGAATATCAAAATTGAACAACAGAATATTAACACTTAACAAGTACAGAAAATATCAAATAGGAAACAATCATGACGAAGCAAATATCAACAAAAAATGTCAAAGAGAAGACAACGAAAGCAATAACAAGACATAAACAAGTGCGGGAAAATATCAAACAGAAATCCACAGGCATAATAATACAAAGACAAGTGCACGACATCACCCTTCATGCTTTTACTCTCATCCTCACCAAAACAAGTGCACGACATCACCCTTCGTACTTTTACTCTCATCCTCACAATAAATAGAGTCCCCTCGGGCTAAAATATCATAAACATGGCACGGAATGTTCCCTCGTGCTAAAATATCATAAACATGGCACGGAATGTCCCCTCGTGCTAAAATATCATAAACATGGAATGGAATGTCCCCTCGTGCTAAAATATCATAAACATGGCACGAAATGTCCCCTCGTGCTAAAAGATCATAAACATGGCACATAATGTCCCCTCGTGCTAAAATATCATAAACAACAGTTTGGCAAAGAAAATCAACAATAAGACCCATAAATCACAACATCCCGGCAAGGGAGTCAACACTGCAACACCATCAACCCGGCAAGGGAAACAACTATAACCAATCTCGCCTAAACAGTTAACCTTACGGAATAAAACTTAGCTTGAACAAAAGCTGTAATAGGCAACATCAAGAAAATATCAGCAACATAAATGTTTATCACCTAGACCCAAGTAACACTTAAGGGAAGAATCATATAAATCACAATGTACAACTCACGGGCATTCTTGACACCAACGAACAAATGTTCCCAACTACGGCTAAACAACTATAAAATTAGATAACACTAATATAGTCAATTTGGCAGTTTTAGGAAGAAAATATAGCATGATGATAGGAGCGGTAAAATATTCAGTTAAGTCAATTAAGATCAAATAGCCAACGAAGGAATCCAAAAGCAAGTGATTATAATTTAAGCAGGAAAGGAAGAATTTAACAACCAAGGATTCAAATGTAACAATTACAATTAACACACAAGTAACATAAGAACCTACAAATCCTAAAATGCCAATCTATTTGCAAATAAGTCCGAGTACACACTCGTCGCCTCGCATACACGGACTACAATCAACAAGAAAGACTCAATCCTAAGGGGTAGTTCCCCCCCCCCCCCCCCCCNTTCGAGCATGAAGAGATGAAACTAGCAATCAGGAACGCAGATATAACAATTGCAATTCATACACGGGGAATATAAGGACCTAAAAATCCTAAAAAGGACAACCTATTTGCAAATAAGTCCGAGTACGCACTCGTCACCTCGCGCACACGGGCTACAACCAACAAAGAAGACTCAATCCTAAGGGGTAGTTCCCCCCCTCCCCCCACAAGGTTAGGCAAGATACTTACCTCAAAGACGACAACCCGGTACTCAAAAATGAACTTCTCGGGCGAAACGACCTTCGGACGACTCAAAATAAACTAAATCAACTTCAAAATACACATAACACGAATAATGAACGATTCCTAATAATAAAATTTCAATCTTTACAAAATTATGAAAATCGACCCAAAAGTCGACCCCCGGGCCTGTACCTCGGAACCCGACAAATTTTATAAATCCGATTACCCATTCCGATACGAGGTCACCCATACTAAATTTATCAAATTCCGATGTTATTTGGTACATCAAACCATGATTTTTCATTTAGAAGTTTTCTTTCAAATCCCACAATTTTCTCAACCCAAAACATAAATTAAATGATAAAAATAAGAACTAATTCATGGAATATTTAACTCTAGTGCAAGAACACTTACCCATTCGATTTGTGTGAAAAACGCTCAAAGAATCGCCAAACACCGAGCTCTAGAAATCAAAGTATGATAATAATGGCCTAACCCTCGATTTTGGAATATAATCTGTTTGCCCAGATTTTAAAGCATCGTAATCGCAGACCAAGAGATGCGATCGCATAGAGGAAATAATGTTGCTGGCCAGAAAGGTTCTATGTGATCGCGAACAGGTAGATGCGATCACATAGTAGGAAGTAGGGTCACTGGTCAAATTAGTATTATGCGGTCGCGAGCAAGCAAATGCGATCGCATTGTAGGGAATTTTATACCTCTGCGATCGCGGAGCTGTGTGTGCGAACGCTTGAGTAAAAAGCTGGGCAAGTCAAATGATACTATGCGATCGCGACCACTACTGTGCGATCGCATAGAAGGAAACCAGAAGGCAGCATCAGCAATTGAAAATAGGGAAAATGGACCCGAAACCCATCCGAAACACACCCGAGACCCCGCCTAATCACATAAACAAGTCTTATAACCTAATACGGACTCGCTCGAGGTTTCAAAACACATAAAACAACACTAAAACAATGAATCAAACCAAAATCAAACTTACGAATTTTCAAAACTTCAAATATCAAAACTCGCGTCGAAACCTATCAATTCAACCCGAAATGACGTAAAATTTTGCAGACAAGTCACAAATAGCACAACGGACCTACAGCCATTCTTGAAATTTCATTCCGATCCCGATGTCAAAATTTCACCTATCAGCCGGAATTCGCCGAAATTCTAACTTTCGCCAAATTACCTCAAATTACTCTACGGGCCTCCAAAACCAATTCCGGACGCACGCCTAAGTTCGAAATCATCATACGAAGCTGTTGGCATTAACCAAAACTCATTCCGAGGCCGTTTACACAAAAGTCAAACCTCCGGTCAACTCCCATCACTTAAGCTTCCAAAGCTGAAATTTTTCTTCCAATTCGAATTCGGATTATCCGGTAATTGAATTTAACCACGCACACAGGGCGATATACACAATGTGAAGCTGCTTATGACCTTACACCACCGAACAGAGCTTAAATTTTCAAAACGACCGGTCGGGTCGTTACAAAGGCAATGCAGAAAAAAATTAATTCATTCATTCTTGAAATCTGGAAAAACCACGTATTTTGGACCACAGAAAAAAGAGAGGCTAGAAATCACTTATTGTGGATCGGAGGGAGTCGTAATTATTCTTGAAGAATACTCCGCAATTATAAAATAAATATTTAATGAAAATAGATTATATCATAAGACATAAATAAGGTTAAAATTGTCCAAAAACACTCTCCTATTTATAATTTTTTTAATGGACGTTAAAAGAAAAATACAAATAATTTGAGATAGAGGGAGTACCTTTTTTTCTTTTTGTAAGAAGATCTTTTAAAATAACTGTACCAAATTAAATCTAAACACCACCTAAATATTTGCTAATGAGGTTATCACATTAAAAGTATCATTCGTCATCAATTAGGGTGTTGGCCTTATCTTAATCATATTACGTTATAAAGAATACCAACTTTCACAACTGTGTCAGTATTGTATAAATAGTACTCGTAACGGTTGAACTAAAAAACCTTAAATATAAATATATAATATAGTCCCAAAAGAATTAATAAAGATTAATTACTTGTCAACTTTAGATAATAAAGCACGATTGCCTTATGTGTCAGGAATCAGGAACTCAGATACACTGATGCATTACAATTGGCAAAACAAGGAAAGCAATATGAAGATTCAATCATTCAACGTGTTTCTTGAGAACAATTTTCAGGTTCTTTTTAATTTACTTTATTTTATTTTTTTATAATTGTGATGTTCGGATCACCTCATCACGACTAATTTTACGACATAAGTATCAAATAATCCTATCCGTAAAAAATAGACACATGAAAAGAAATCATTTAGCAATATAATTTATTCATTAGTGTGACGTAAAATGGTTGTGACTTGTGCGTTGAGTGCCGTGTACAAAATTTGGTGTAATTACTTGTAATTTAAAATTCATATGTAATTAAATCTGTTCTATTCATATACAGTTGCTTTTGAATTTTCACGTTATATTTTTTTCCTAGGACTACAAGATTTTGGTTGTTCAACATACCACAACCATCCCTTGATTATTTTAATTCAATTATAAGATTTTTCGCATTGTATTTATTATATTCTTAAAATTATGGATTCAGATCTAATATTTATTAAAATTTAATAAATTTTTAAAAATTTATACTTCGTGTCAAAAGTCACTGTGTAGCCTAAAGCTTGCATTCCTGCTCATAGGTCTATCGTATATATAAGTGTATAAAATAATTAATAGGAATCAATATGATTTTGTAACAGTCATATTAAGATGCGTATTTACTTATGTAAAAATATTTGTATATTATAAATATTTGATAAGCATAAATAAGTAAACTGATAAAGATGATAAAAAAAATCTTAGTGTATCTAATTTAAATTTTAAAAAAGAGTTTAACTTTCATAAGAATTCTTATTAACATCAGAGAAGGATAATCCTTCTCTATCTGTGATTATCTCTATATAACTTTTTTTGGCAGCTTCCTTTATATCTCTTTCTACTTCCTTTATCTCTCTCTTGTTTTCTTTATTTTCATTTGACTCTTTGATTTTCTTGAATATTTAAATTATTTGGTCTTAGTATATTTATATCAAAAACACAATACAATATTTTCATATAGGTTAGAATCAATGGGAGAAGAAGCAACTCTTGTAGTTTCTCCACCACACTCAAAAATAACTCAAGAAAATGACCAGAAAAATGAGCCAAAAGAGAAAGTTGAAGAAAATGATCTTGCTCTTGTTCCATTTATAGAGGATAATAAAGAGCAAATCTCTCCCTCTAAACCTCCTCCTCCTGCTCCACAAAGTATATATTCATTTTTTTTAATAGTTTTTTTGTTGTTGTATTTTGTGTTATATTTTTTATTTCTCTTTTTTTGTTTTATTGGTTTGTCACTGTATATTGTAGTTTTGAGGAGGAAGGGGAACTTGTAGCAACGATAAAGTTGTCTCCGTGTGCCCTATAGGTCACTGGTTCGAGCCGTAGAAGCAGTTATTAATATTTATAGTTATCTATATCACACCCTTAGGGGTGCGGCACTTCCTCGAACATTACATGAATACGAGATGCTTTGTGCGGCGAGTTGTTCTTGATTGTAATTTGTTGTTTTTAGGACTACTTTTTGCCATTTTAATTTAAGGAGTGTTGATTGGTTAATATCTTGGGTTTCTGACAGAGGCTGCAGATTCTGGGATTCAGAGAAGTACAGGGGGTTCCAGGGACAGAGGTAAATTGTTTTTTTTTTTTTAGTTTAATATTCCTATACCCATTCTTTATTTCACTATTGAAAGGAAAGTTGGTTTTTATAATTAAATGGTATTTTTGGTTTTATAGATGCTGCCCTTATGAAAGTTGAATCAGAGAAAAGATTGGCTTTGATCAAGGCATGGGAAGAAAATGAAAAAACAAAGGCTGATAACAAGTATGATTTTCCCTCCTGACTTTTCCAACTCTATTCCTTTTTATTCATGTATTTATTTATTTATTTATTTATTCATTTTGGTTAAAAATATCAACGGAAAAAAAAATTAAGGAAGGAAAAAGAAAATAAGTGTACTTTTTTATTTGTTACGTGACCTTCAATGGTGTTACATCTAACTTTGTTGGAATTATTTGCATTCTTGTACTAGTATATGGTTCTGCAATTTTGTTTCACCTAGGACATGGGAAAATTGTTTTAGAAAATAAAAATTGACACATAAATGTGACATTAATGTTCAATTAAATTCTTATTTACAATAAAGGATGAAATCCACAGGAATTTGCAACACCTATATATGTATGTACATATAACAGTGTATCCCACTCGGGGCGTATCTAAGTCTTAGGGTATAGGTTCACGTGAACCTATACTCTTCTCCCTGAGCCATGTATAATAATATTATATTTTTTTTGAAAATCTTAATTATATGTGCGTGAACTCATGCTCAAAGACTCCAATGGTGCAATAATCATTGGATGCACCTCTACGAGTGAAATTAGTGGTTCAAATCCCACTCCAGACAGTCTTGTTTTTGGCACAGAGTACAGATATATACGTGAAAATCACTAAAATTTTAATAAGAATATAATTTTTAACCTATTTCAAAAGTGTAGTGGTACATGGTAGATACAAAAGTTAAACTCGTCAAATATAAATTCGAAATTCGCATCTTCACAATAGTGCACCTATCTTCTTTGAAATCCTGGATGCGCCTCTTATCCCACTAGTGATATTGTCCGCTTTGAGCATAAGTTGCACGACTTTAGAACGCAACACTAGGGCGTAAGGTCTGTTTACTTATATACTTAACTTCTTTCTCGTGTTTTGTCGATATGGGATTCGTCTGGGCTGTCAAATATATATTTCACTGTTTATGTGTTGATATCAATTTCCATGTAAGGTTTTTGTTTTGGATTATTAATAATAGTCATCATTTTCAACAAATAACAGGGCATTTAAAAAGTTGTCTGCTGTTGGAGCTTGGGAGAACAGTAAGAAGGCAACTATAGAACTTGAGCTGAAACAAATTGAGGTGAAATTTTGATTTACTTAGTACATATCATTTAACTGCTGTCACTTTTTGAGTTTTTTTTTACCCTGGTGTCAATTTTTACTGATCAAGCATGCAACTTCCTATTGTTTCCACTTTTTAATAGCTAAATGACTTAGGGATAAGAATTACTTTTGCTAGTTTACTAATATATGAAAGAAATTACTCTTGCTAGTTTAGTTTAAGATCACATTTTTATGATTTCCTAGACTACTTTTCATGAAAGAGGATGTATCTAAAAAAGGAAATACAGAACGGTAGCTCGGTGCACGAATTATTCAGCATTTAGGCAAGGTTTGAGAAAGAGCCGCACCTTAAAAGATGTGTTATAGACAGCCTACCCTACAAGCATCAGTGGCTGAAAAAGAAGAAGTCAATTCTTTTAAATTTTGTTAGGACGGTCAAATTTGGCCCAAGCCAAATGATCTTAACCTAGCCTATTTCAACCCAAGTAATTTCTTCGCGAATAAAATAACTTGCTCATTTATTGACTGAACTCATTTTGACCGGCCAAAAATCGACCATTTGACACTCATCATATATAATATATATGCTTGTCGTGTACCTCTAACTGAGCAGGAAGAATTGGAAAGGAAGAAAGCAGAATATGCAGAGAAGATGAAGAACAAGATGGCTGTAATTCACAGGGAAGCAGAAGAAAAGAGGGCACTCATTGAAGCAAATCGAGGCCAAGATTTTCTAAAAATAGAGGAAACTGCTGCAAAATTTCGTGCTACTGGAATTCCCAGAAAGTTCTTGGGTTGCTTTGGCCGCTAAATTCTTTTTATCAAATATCTCAAAAACAATCATTTGCAGACTCAGCACTGTGTTTTTTCCTTATTTGTTATCATGACCTTTTCTAGTTTTATTTCTTTGTGTTGGTTGGATATAATTGCTTTATGATTGATCCTTTTGTGTATAGAGCAAGTTCTTGTTTTTATTTTTGATTGAACAGTCATGTGTTATGAACAAAAACAAGGAATTTCTGTTAAGTTGGTTCAACTTTTTCATGTTCTTTTTTGTTTCTCACCTAGTGTTCGGTATACGCTTCGAGGCCGTGACTAATCTAGATTCGTGCCACATAGCAGTTTGTTTGGATGATTGTTACCTATTGTATTGTATTATTATGTTAAATACAATGTTCGTTTTGATTGTTACTTAAATTTTATTGTATCGTATTGTTAAATCCGTCGTTTGAAATGTGTCACTTTATGTAATGACCGATTGGTGTGTTCGCATTCGTTACCTTGTCTTTTTCTTTCAATCTCACCCTTCATTATTATTAAATAATTTTATTTTATC
>ML255879.1:0-25638 GCA_005239495.1 Nicotiana undulata
TTATGGGTTCCGGGCTCGATATTTTGAGGCCCTGTGGCACCAAACTAACATTAATAATTATGTATTTATTTTATAATTTAACAGTAATAACATTAATAATTATGTGACTATTTTATATATATAATAATAATAATGTGTTTTTCAACTACCAGTATAAGATTTCTACGCTAAAATACTACACATTACTATGCTACAGGGCTCTAAATTTTACTACGCTACAAGGGTCTACGTTTTACTACGCTAAAAAGCTCTAGATTTTACTACGCTAAAAAATAATCTAAACTAAACATAAACAAANGTATAAGATTTCTACGCTAAAATACTACACATTACTATGCTACAGGGCTCTAAATTTTACTACGCTACAAGGGTCTACGTTTTACTACGCTAAAAAGCTCTAGATTTTACTACGCTAAAAAATTATCTAAACTAAACATAAACAAACACTAATTTTATAAAGACGGATAAATTTAACATACTAGTTTCGCAAAAAAAAAATACATAACGAAATAGAACATATACAAATCAAATAATATGCATTATTATAAAACTTTAAATATAAAATAAATCGAAATATCTCGATTTAGAGTTTTTTGGAAAGCAAATCGATTGAAATTTTGACTCCGGAAGTGTGCTTTCACAATAATACGAAGTTCTATTCCAACGTGGGACCTACTTTCTTTACCTTTTCTATAACGGGGGACTCAATTTTTTTTTATTTTATATGGGAGTGGGGCAGTTGGGGGAGGGGGGACCAAATTTTTGGATGAGAGTAAAAAAATGGGGGAAGAAGATTTTGTGTTCGTCTGGAGGAAGACGAAGGGTTATTAAAAAGGATGTATAGCGCCCATATACGCGACGCTATACATAAAAGTTATGTATAGCGCCGCGTATATAGGCACTATACCTGAAATCTGGCAGCTTTATGTATAGCGCCCAAATACAGAGCGCTATACATTAACGGTTAACGGTGTTAATGTATAACGTCCTGTATTTGGGCGTTATACCTAGTATTGTCACTTTTTTTTCCGCTTATTAATGTCGTTTTTTTTTTTTTTTTGCAATATTTTTGTTCCCAACTCGGATGCCGCCTGCTGATTAGCCATTTCTCTATTAATTCATTATCTTAAATTCTTGAAGTGGAAAATTTCCCGTGCCATAAAGGTTGAGTTACTCTTTTACTTAGTTTCTTCTACACTGGATATGATAATTGCTACCACTTTATTAATTTTCTTTGAGTATTATCTTTGTTTTTTTGTTAATCCTCTCTCAGACTGTCAAATACATCAAAGGACCCACTTTCGTGAATGACTGCAGCATGAGATGAATGGAATGGAATACTCTTGTTAACGACTTGAGTTTAATAAGTTTCTGAATTTTGATGAATGGGGGAAAATAGGGATTACTCTATGCTGCAAAAAATTAATGACATGCCAAGAAAAAGAAGAGAGTAAAGAAAAGATATATGCTACAAATAAGGGGGAAAGAGTTATTGTGAACCCGAGAGGGAACAAATACACACACGGCTCGAGAATTGCCAGACAGCATAACGTATCCGAATTATTGGGACTTGCGCACGATCATTCCTTTCCTCTATCCATAGGTTAAAGGCCATATACTTGCTCTATTCAATTTAATCGAGCCACAAAGTTGTATCAAGCCAGATTAAAAAGCTTTTAGAAAAATGATTAAAACCCTTCATTTAAATTTGCGAAAAAGGCCAATAAATAGTGTATGAATAATAATGCTTGCCTACCGCAAACATTAAATAGGGTTTATAACCCATAAAATATGACGACTTTGGGAGTTTGAACCTTCGTTCATAGCTACGAGGTTGTTTACATAACAATTAAATTTTGTACACGTTTTTAAAGATATGTGGATTGATTCAACACAAAGAATCAAAAATGTTAGATAAGCAAGCTAAAGATGAAATGAATAATCAAACCATTCATGTCGTTACAGCCGGGCTCGGATTTAAGTTAAACAGTAGCTTTGCTCTCGATCGAACCCTTAACTGGAAGCCAACAATTGGCGGTTTGTGGTCGATACTCGATAGCGTAACCGCTAATTTCAACGGCCCATTTGGCCAATCGGCCGGAGATCCTAGGTTTGTGTATGATGTTCCTCAGGGGGTAAAATGTTATGAAACGTATGGGGTGGCATTGAATGTATGGCTTTAGCTTTCTGGAAGTGATTAGCAAAGCGAGCGACAATTTTTTTCGGGTGAGGGTAGCTTGTTCATGCCTAACATAGTGAATAGGAAACCGCGTGCTTTCTTCCTCCCGAACTAAGACTCCACTTATCGCCACCTCGAAAACTGCCATGTAAAGGTACAGTTGTTCATCCGCCTTCAGAGTGTGGAGCAGGGGTGGACTTGATAGGTACCGTTTGAGTTTTTCCAAAGCTTGTTGGCATCCTGTGGTCTAGTAAACCATTGGTTCTTTTACAGTGAGAAGAACCAATGGCT
This sequence comes from Nicotiana undulata, assembly GCA_005239495.1. Lineage (NCBI taxonomy): Eukaryota > Viridiplantae > Streptophyta > Magnoliopsida > Solanales > Solanaceae > Nicotiana > Nicotiana undulata. Next base: position 2,471 of record ML255879.1, read on the forward strand.
TTTGTCCGAGGACATCGATATAAACCGGCACAACGCAGCTATACGCTCGGTCAGGCTCTGAACGTCCTTGACGTTATCCACCACGGTAATGTCATTTATGAATTTGATTTTGTCAGGATTGATCTCGATCCCTCGATTGGATACCATGAACCTGAGGAATTTTTTTGATCCGACCCCGAATGCGCACTTATCTGGGTTCAGCTTCATGTTGTATTTCTTCAATGTATTGAAGGTCTCTTGTAATGTTTCAAATGGTCTTCTTCTCGCAGGGACATGAATAACATGTCGTCAATATAAAATTCCATTGATTTTCCTATATGTCCTTCTAACATCCGATTTATTAGGCGTTGATAGGTGGCACTAGCGTTCTTTAATTTGAACGGTGTTACGTTGCAGTAGGTGCCGAATTCAGTGATAAAAGAAGTCTTTTGTTGATCGTCTCGTTCCATCCAAATTTGGTTGCACCCGGAATAGTAGAAAGCTGAGTATCTCACGCCCGACCGTCGCGTCGATCCTCCGATCGATGTTAGGCAAAGGAACGAATATTTAGGGCATGCCCTGTTTAGATCTTTGAAATGTACACATATTCTTAGTTTATTCCCTTTGTTAGGCACTACCACTACGTTAGCTAAACAATCCGGGTATTTAACTTTCTCAATGGACCATATTTTAAGGAGTTTAGATACCTCGTCCTTGATGAATGCATGCTTGACCTTGGACTGTGGTCTCCTATTCTGTTTAACCAGATGGAACTTCGGGTTCAAACTCATCTTATAAATGGTTACTTCCGGGAGGATCCGTGTCATGTCAAGATAGGACCAAGCGAAACAGTCTATATTATCTTTGTGAAATTCAATGAGTTTTTTCCTGAGCTTTGGAGTTAACCCCGTGCCCAGGTATACCTTTCGATTTGGTAGGTGTTCGATCAATATGACTTGCTCCAACTCCTTAACCGTCGATTTTGTGGCGTCAATATCATCAGGAGCTATGAACGATCTCGGAACTCCGTAATCATCCTCCTCGTCTACTCTGTAATACTTGATGACGAAACCACAAACACCAGGATTACCTCTTCGACTGCAAACATTTTCTTTGTAGTCGTCTCCTCTCCGTAAACCGTTTTGATTCCTCCTGGTGTAGGGAACTTCAGTTCCTGATGTAAGGTTGAAGGTACCATCCTCATGTTATGAACTCATGGCCTTCCGAATAGGGCGTTGTACCTCATGTCCCCTTCGATCACGTAGAATTTTGTCTCTTGGATCATCCTGGCGGTGTTTTTCTCGGGTGATAGATACTCTCGGGTGTGTTTTTCCCTTGTGATAGATACTTTAGTGTGATTTATCATCGGTCTTTGAGGGATATAGACCCCTCCAATGATCATGTCGATGACGTGTTGAGGCTCCTCTTGTTCGGCCTGTTTGTTGGCGTCCCGATTCCTGAAGTGATTTTTGGCTCGATCTCTTAGAAATTCTCGGAGGTGCCCGTTATTGAAAGACCGCGCAACTTCTTCTCTCAATTGTATACAATCCTCGGTCTTATGTCGTGTGTGCCATGATACTTACACATCCTGGTAGGATCTCTTTGTGTTGGGTCGGATTGCAACGGTTGGGGCCACTTGGTTTCCTTGATGCACCGATGGCTGATACGGTGCTGGACGCATCAATGTTGAAGTTGTATTCTGACAATATTGGTGCTTCTCTTCCCCTAAGAGGCATGTCGAAACTATTTTTTCTCATCAGACCTCGGCACTAGACCCTCGATCGCCTCTATTTTTGTTCCTCGTGGGCTGACGCCCGAAATAATTTTCCCTTTAGTTCGCGACGTATGGTTGGTATCAACATCGGACGGGTCTTGGCTCATGATCAATGGGTCTCTTAGACCTGTCGTCATCCCTGATGGGGTAAATAGATCCAAAAGGGGCTCCAAGTTTATCGTCCTCGACTCTAATCTTCGACTGGTTTCTGTTGTGGACGTCGGCCCAAGTTACCGCCAAGTACGCTACCAATTTTTTTTTAGTTGTTGTGAAGACAAGGAGCTTTGAGGGTTAAGTCCTTAGGTAAATGCCTAAACGGCTAAATCATCCACGACCGGAGGCAGGTTCATCTGTTCCATCTGGAACCTCGATAAAGATTCCCTGAGCATCTCGTTGTCTCTTTGTTTAACCTTGAAAAGGTTCAGCTTTCTGGTCTCGACCTTGATGGCCCCGGCATTGGCCTTCTCGAAAGCATCTGCAAACATAGCAAACGAGTCAATGGAATTTGGGGGTAAGTTTTGATACCATATCATTTCCCCTTTGGACAAAGTTTCCCCGAACTTCTTTAGTAACACCGATTCAATTTCATCATCTTCCAAGTCGTTCCCTTTGATTGCTCATGTATAGAAGGTCACATGTTCATTCAGGTCTGTGGTTCTGTTATATTTGGAATGCCGGGCATACGAAACCTTTTAGGGATCGGCTTTGGTTCCGCTCTCGGAGGAAAAATCTTTTGGATAAACTTCTTGGACTCCGGCCCCTTCATTATCGGGGGTGCTCCCGGGATTTGGTCGACCCTAGAATTGTATGTTTTAACCTCCTTGTCGTTGGCCTCAATTTTCTTTCACCTAATACCACCCCGCTTCGATGCTTCAAGCATTCTCATTACTTCACGACTGACCCTAGACTCAGCTTCACCCAGTCTCTCGGTGATCTACTTATTTCTTCGTATTCCAGGGACGATCCGGGCTCAACTCTGCTAGAGGCATGACTTTGATTTTGCAGCTGTGCTATCACCGCTTGTTGATCCTGCAACATTTTGAAGATTAACCGTAGGCTAACCCAATCATCTTCGCCTTTGGGCGCTTCAAGCCGTTGATCAGGGTCCTATGCGGACACTGTTTTCGGGATCAGTTGGCATGTTGACGTTGATGGTCACCTGTGAGTTAACATCGACCGGGTCGGCAACTGGGACTCTGTTGGTATCAACAAGAGGAACGTCGTTGCTAGGCTCCAGATTGTTGTTTTCGCCATGATGGCCAGACTCAGCGTCAACGTTCAAGTGGGCAGACTGAGAATTTGACATTTTTTAAACTGACTTGAAATTAAGACTATAAGGAACAAGTATAAAATAGGGTGTGTTATGGAGATTTGTATCAAATCACCACTATTATCCTTAGCCCCACGGTGGGCGCCAAAATGTTTACCCTTAAAACGGATAACAGCTAAACTTGTACGCGGTTTTAAGGATATGTTGATTAATTCAACACAAATAATCAAGAATGTTAGATAAACGAGTTATAGATGAAATGAATAATCAAACCAATTGTGACGTTACAGTCAGTTCGGATTTAAGCTTTACAGTAGCCGCTCTCAATCGACCATTAACCGAAAGCCAATTGTGTATGAAGAACAACAATAAAATAAGAACTTTGCAATAGCTAGCAGAAAAATGAACTTGTATTCCTTGGTTTGCGTGTTAGAATGTGTGTTATAAAAAAAACTTCCCCTTTACATAGTAGGGGTGTTTCACCACTAATATAAGTCTAAAAAGGTAAAAATCCTCCTCTCTCGTTACTTACTTATCTATAACTGTCATCGAGCGAGATCCGCGCTGGGCTGCATCGTTTTATCTGGTCTGGTGGCAAGCACTCTGTTCGGGCCTAGACACAACAAGTTCCTACCTTCGATTCGATCCCATGTATTCATACTCTTGCTTCGTTTGATCCACCGAAAAATCGGGATGTGTGTTAACTCCGGTTTCACCCGTATACAGAGGCAACACACACTTTGCAGCCGATAACCCTTCTATCTAAGTTAATTTATGGACCACGGATTTGTTGCTCTGATTGGCTAAGAATGAGAAAGCATTACCACAAAAATAAACAACAGCTTTGTAATTCTAGTTACTATTCAAATCTACTTATTTTGATAACTACATCAAATAGAGTTCGAGATATTACGTTTTGTTGCATTGAACATTTTACCGTATTAATTTCGCATACGAGAGTCGTTTCTCAAGGATGTAAGGAAGAGTAACCCCAACAGCGGACAGAGCATATAAGCAACAGGTTATATCATATTCAACAGTTTTATATATATACACAAACACACTCAAATTTCAAAAATGCGTTGGGTTCTATAGTAAAAATCTAAATGGGGTACCCATTAAACTAAGATCCTTGATCTACTTCTAAGTAACCCTTTATGAAATCTATGGCTTCCAAAGTTTATTGGTGGATCGGCAAGGAACAACGTATCAGGTTTTTAGAACTTTTGATAGCAACATACTAAAGCGCTATTCTTTTGGGAAAGACTTGTGGAGGAAGATAGGATGGTCCCAGAGATAATTTTATTTCGCTTTCAGATACTATCAAGTCCAAATGGCCGGTGTTACTGTGCACGCAGCCTGACTCGAGAGTCGAGATGGAGTAAGGGGTGAATCCATGAGATCAACTGAATTTATTGTTTTTTGCTCTAATAATTGTGAACATATCTACAATAAAATTTATACTAATTGTGAACTCATTGATTTTTAATCATGAATTCACCTTTGGATGAAGCAGGGTATGAGTACCTTTTAAACCTCAAAACTAAACAAAGTTTCTAATATATGAATTCAGAGGCGTAGCTAAAAGTTAAAGCTTGTGGGTTCGGAATTCTATTTCGTTTATGTTATTGGGTTCAAAATTAACGATTCAATGAATTTTTAAGACAAATACATAGTTTGGACCAAAGTTATTGGGTTCGACCGAACCCGCAACCCTTACGCTAGCTCCGCGCCTGTATGAATTAGCCTTTTGCTGGCTACTGAGTTGGGGTTTGCTATAACGCATTATGAGTAACTTAAGAAAGTTCAAAACTAACAAAGTCAGAAGGTTGAATGTCACATTCAGGTGTTGTGCTCTAGAAAGTCAGTGAATCTATGAACAGATCTTGAATCCGACTTTGTGGCACACAGAAACAAGTTAGAAAGGACACCGGTTACACAACTTTCATCTTAATGTCGTTCTCAAACTCCCACGTTCAGTTAATTATAGCCATGCAACGTTGTTTAATTAATTACAGATTAAACTATGAGCCTTTAATTTGGTTTAAAATTTGTCATTTCAGCTGTGGTTTTGACTTTTGAGGAGACCCCTTATTGAGTAGTATGTTAATTCATTGTACAGTAGTTCATCCTTAATTAAGTTAAGTTGTTAGAGTCCTGATGAGTGATGAATTGACTAGTTTTCAGTAGTTCATCATTATTTTTCCTAGTTTCTTTTATGTTTGGGCGTGTCATCGATCAATCAGACGCGGAGCTAGGATTTGAACCTTATGGATTCTAGATTATAATCCTTTTAAGTTACTGATTCTAAATTAATGATATGTACATATTTATTGAATTTCTTAATACAAGTACAGGCTAGTGGATTCAGCTGCAACCAATGGTAGCTTAAATTCTTAGGGTAAGATTACAGCTGCGTTTTTAATTGAATTTCTGAGATTTCTAACTGCACTTTTTTGTGAAAGAGAAGAATATGTTAATTGAAGTTCTCAAATGAGGGAACTGCTCGTAATTAAATTTTTAAACAAAGTTATATTCTTACTATTGATAGGTTTCGTTGTTTCTCGCCTGCTCCTCCATTAGTACTCGCCTAATCTCAACCAATTGGGCAGCAAGATTCTCAATATTCACTCTTCAACCAAAGAATAATCCTACGCTAATAGTAGTAGCTAGTCCTAGTTTATTAAACGGATTCGACATTATAATTAGTTCTTAAAATCGAGAGAAGTCCTTATTATATATTCAATGAAACCAATGAAAATGACATATATATGTCTTGGTATTTATGATTTATTTATCTTTCTAGTGTTTCAAATTCTGGAGTACTCTAGTGATGCTTAAACGTGGGGTTAATTTCACTGAAGGTCGTACAACTAATTCTCTATTTCACAGAAGTTAACTTAAAAGTCACTCAACTTTATCTTTGTAACTTAAAAATTATTTTGGTTCAAAACCTGCAAAATATCCTACAAAAAATCTGACATGGCATCAAATTTATTAAAAAATAATAATGTCACATAAGCGGACCATCCCCATTTCATTATTAAATGTTACGTTTCATTTTTAACCTAAAAAGAGGAAATATTTTATTTTTATTTTTGAGCTCTTTTATATTCTTTTCTTAAACCACTACATCCATCAAAACTTGATGTCTCTTTTCATGTTAACCTACCTCAAATTAATGCCTTATTTAGTGAAAAGTTTTGTCAGGCATCATCCAACAATAATAGACTAGTTATTCACACTGATCACGTTTAATTTACAAAAAAGAAAATTATATGTCAAAATAAACAGTCGTTGTCATCTCCTTTTGCAATCTTTTTTCCAATTCTTTTTCCTTGTCGATCTTGTTTAGGATCGGCCCCTTATAATTAACAACGAATTTGCAGAGACATGCATTATGAACATAGTTCCTCACAACGCAGCAGAAGCTATAGAAATTATGAGTAGTTAACATAATAATGGTATGTAGCAAAAGATATTTTTTTGTTTTATATTGTGGGATCACCAATGATAGTCTAAGATCGAGCCCGTTTTACCTTTTACTTTTTTCGAAATCAATGTTTGGTTATAAAATTTTCAATTTTCACTTGAAAATAAATTTTGAGATTTTTCTAAAATTTGAAAATTCCAAAAAATTGTTTTTCAAAATTCAAAAACAACCCAACAATAAATTCATGTCGAAATACAACTCGAATTTTCAAATATCATTTCACTTTAATAAAAAAAAATCACTACTTTTTGAAATTTTAGGATTTTTATGTCGAAACGCCCACTAAGATTCGAGAAATAACAATTACCTACTAGAAATAAAGGAAAGTGCCAAAAATCATTTAAAAGGATTGAACGTTGGCACTAAGCACGAAACTTCCACATGATCAATTATTTAAATTAAAGAAGGTATCGCAACTTGCCCCAACTGATTTCCGTGTAAATGTAAAGGAACCCTATCCTTATTCGGAATAATTAATTTAATACAATAACTAGCTGCACCAATAATTTTACCTAAACCTAAGATCGAGTATTAGAATCCTTGGGTTGAGAATCACATGGCAAAAGCTGACCCAACTTCTCTTAGATTCTCTCCTATGAAGCAATTAACGACTACGTTACACATGGCTATATTGTAGTACCACTATATTTATTGAGAATATAATTTCCACTTGTTTGAAAACTCTACAAAATCTTTTATTTGTTTTTGAAAATTTTAAGCAAAAAAATTGTAAAATATGATGCTTCTTACATTTATAGTAACTATTGATGGGTCTAACTAAAACTTCTAATCTTACTCATTCTGCAAATTATTACTAAATTTATATATGTTAATAAGCAGAATCGTTGGGGAAGTTAATTATTCCATTAAGTAATAACAATTCCAAAATTATTTTTTTAACTTGCATGATGTCATATCAATATTTTTTAGAGGCAATCTCCCTCCCAGTTAATCCAATCTCTCTTCTCATTGTAAATAAATGCCACATTTATTCTTCGTTAAACCATACTACTATATTATTATTTGAAAAAGATTGGTGCTAACCACTATAAACAACTTGGATAAAGAGCTAACTAGTAAAGTAAGAGCATGTAATTGGAAAACAGAAAAACAAAAAAACACAGAATACATAATACAAGACGCAAAAGACAAATCCAAAGAAATCATAAAATTTGATTTATGTTAGTTTCATATTTTATTTTTAAAATTAGAATAAATGGTTTAACCACTCCGTAAAACTTTTTGGGACAAGAAATAATATGCCAATTTTGCTTAATATATATAATAAGGCACATTCTGTTAATATGCTTACAAGAATTCCGAGTACTTGTCACGAATCCTAGGTGCAACTGGTGGTATACAAATATCATAAGATACGATTCCAATCTAACAAAATTAGAAATGATTGGGGGGGGGAAAAGGGGAGTTAAGGGGGGCCTATTTGAGTATTTGTCAATTGTACGTACGTGTAGAGATACTACTATTCATAGGGTCCGGCGAGGTTCCGTATTTTATTAATCACTATTGTCGGAAGTATATGTTAACAGTTGGAGTATTCTGAAAGTACCTCGATGCCCTCACTCTCACTGTACAAGTCAACCCCCATCCCTTTCAACAAATGCCCATCCAACAAAGTAAAACAAGTTTTTCCCCAAATAATTTAAAAAGATGGGATTTTCAATACTCCCTAGGTCTACAATAAGTGTGACCAATTTTTATTTTTTTTATTTTGATCCAAAATAAGTAGTCATTTATATAATCAAGAAAGAATTCAATTTATTTTTACAAAATAACCCTTATGTATATATCTCTAAAAAAAATTCTTACTCCTCACATTAAATATTTAATTAAGGGTAGTTTAATCATATTAGGTATTTTTGTATAAAATTTAATATTTTCTTAATGAGCGTGCTAAAAGAAAATTGGTCACTTATGATAGAACGGAGCGATAATATCATAAGATTTGTGAAGAAATACAGCCTGTACAGTGTTGGATTTATTGGGTAGATGTAACAGTACTCAAATTATCACAATATTAGCAAGAATTGATACTCAACTAAAGCTCAATTGTGTAATCTCAGTAAGCAAAATTACAGAATAAGATGTGAAATGCTGAAAATACTAAATGTAACGATCCGGTCGGTCGTTTTGAGAGTTAGCGCCCCGATCCCCTAATAAATGCTTCTCCCCTATCTATTTATGCTATTGGAACTTGTCGGAGCGTTGAGTGGTGAAATTCGGAGTGATTTTGGACATATAGTCCTTTAATTGAATTTTAGCTTTAAAAATCGGACTGTAGCTAGAACTGTGTGAAGACGGATCCGGAATGGAAATTCATCAACTCCGTTGGGTGATTCCGGGGTTAGGAGCGTATTCGGAATGTGTTTTCGAGGCCAGTGATAGATTTATGCTTGAATTGGCGAAAGTTAGAATTTCGGCGATTTCGGTCGATAGGTGAAATTTTAAATATCGGACTCGGAATGGAATTCTGAAAGCAACAGCAGGTCCGTAATTCATTTATGACCTGTGTGCAAAATTTGAGGTCATTCGGACGAGTTTAGACGTGATTCGGCAGCGGATGTGGATTTTATAAATTTCCTAAGTTCTTAGGCTTGAATCTATGCATATTTGACGATTTCGATGTTATGAGGTATGTTTTCAAGGATCGACAAAGTTTGAATAAGGTATTTGGGTCAGTTGATAGATTTGGTTGAGGTCCCCGGGGGCCTCAGGGTTGTTTTGGATGCCCAACGGGTGAATTTGGACCCTTAGGAGTTGCTGAACCAGTTCTGTTTCTAGTGTCTCGCACCTGCGATGGTTCTCCCGCAGGTGCGGACACGCAGGTACGGAGGAGGTGCACGCAGGTGCAGAAGTAGCTCAGGCTGGCCAGTCTCGCAGCCGCGGAGGAATATCCGCAAGTGCGGAGCCGCACCTGCAACCCAGCCACCGCAGGTGCGACCCCAGAGCAATTAATGAAATTCCGCACTTGCGAAGGAAATTCTGCAGGTGCGATACTGCAGGTGCGGTCCAAGAGTCGCAGGTGCGGTATCCCTGGGCTGTTATACCAAAAATCAGAGGGTTTGAATTTCATAACTCCAAAATCGATTGAGAGCTCGGAAATTGGCGATTTTCAGTGAAATTCGAAGAGGAGAATCATAGGTAACGTTTTCTAACCTTAATCCAATTTTATATCAATAATCTCTATCATTTTCCTCAATCTAATCAATAGAATTGGATGAAAACCCATGAAATTGGGATGAAACTTTCCCAAGTAGAAATTTGAGGATCTAGGGAGATTTAGACGTCGGATTTCGATGATTCTTGTTCGAGTGAGTTCGTGAGTAAATGTGTGTTCGAAAAATATAACTTTTACCCGATTCCGAGACATGAGCCCGGGGGACTTTTTGGGCGAATTTCCTAATTTCGTGCATTAGCTTAGAAATAATTAGCTATTTTGTTCCCTTGAAGTGATATTTACATTATGCAATCGAATTGAATAGATTTGGGTCACCCGGAGTCGGATACTCGTGGCAAGAGCGTGGTACTGAGTGTATTAGCGCAGTCAAGGTAAGTGGCTTGCCTAACTCTGTGTTGGGGACTTTCCCCTTAGGTGTTTTTATACTGATTTTGTTATGTAGAAGTCGTGTACGTGAGGTGACGAGTGCATACACGGGTCATTGTTGCTAAAATTCCACTTTTTCTTCCATGACATAACTCATTTTCATTCCTATATTACTGCTTTATGTCATAACTGAGTAGTTAGCGTAGGAATAAGCATGCCTACCTGTCCTTACTTGAATCCCTCTTATTTTCTACTAATTGCACCATGCTTAGGTAGTTTCCCTTATTCTTGCCTGTTGTTTTCTTGAACTGTTTAATTAAACTATATCCGATAGACTTCTGCATTGCATATTTAAATTGGGACTACGGACTGAGATCCAAGAGCTTTCCCCATGTACTGCATTGCATAATTAAATTGGGACTATGAACTGAGATCCGGGAGCTTTCCCCCTGTATTGCATTGCATATTTAAATTAGGACTACAGACTGAGATCCGGGAGCTTTCCCCCTGTACTGCATAGCATATTTAAATTCGTACTACGGACCGAGATCCGGGAGCTTTCCCCCTGTACTGCATTGCATATTTGCTGTTGAGATATATGTTGTGCCGAGTCGAAGGCTCTTCTTTATTATTCCTTCAGTTTTCCTTCTTAATCCCGCTATCATTGCTTATTTATATTTCACTGTTTAGACTTATAATTGTCTTGTTTTCGAACTCAGTTGAGCCTTAATCTGACCTCGTCACTACTTGACTAGGGTTAGGCTTGGCACTTAAGGAGTACCGAACGTGGAGTACTCACGCCCTTTCCTGTGCATGTTTTCCCCATGTGCAGATCCAGGTACCAGTATACAACGTTTTGGCTAGGAGTACTACATCGCTTGCTCAGGAGACTGCGAGGTAATTCTGTCGCGTCCGCAGAATCTCACGTGTCCCCATCTACTCTACTATAGGCTAGGAGATAGACATATACGCATTTTATTTTTTACGATTGTATAGAGCTATAGATGTATAAAGCTTGTGACTTGGTGACATTCCGGGTTTTGGGAAAGTAAAAGTTGTACATGCCGAGCGGCTAAGTTTTATAGTATTACTTCATCTTTCCTGTTTTGTCATTATTTGTCTTGTTTTTTCGTAATTTAGGCTTACCTAGTCGTAGGGACTAGGTGCCGTCACGAGACCGTTTGGAGGGTAAATTCGGGTCGTGACACTAAAAGAAGTGATTGGGGATGCATAGAAGGAGGTGAGATACTAGAAGAAGGGAGAGGAGAGAACAAGATCAACTCATAACAATAATCGGATACCCTGCATTGCCAAACGCCTGCTGATTTATACCCTTGGCATAACAAACTCTCTTTTTCCTTTCCACACACAATCCTCAAAACGTTTTGGAGGAATTATTCTTCTACAGCTCTTATGTGGCACCCCCATGTGCTCATCCCTTGTGGCATCCTCGTCAACGTTACTATTCACAACATTACTCACATCCTCAAAAACAACCTTGTCCTCAAGGTTGGAGTTAAATGGCTCGTCACAAGGCGGTGAATCAGCCAACTGTAATGGTGTCACCTGCTGATCAGGGGTACCAACACACCGTTTTAACATAGAAACATGGAAGACAAAGTAATTTTTGGCAGCTTCAGGTAATTCCAATCGATAAGCAACGGTGTCAATGCGTTTCAGTACCTTGTAAGGCCCAAAATACCTCTTGCCCAACTTGTGATCGCGTTGCAGACGTATGGAGATCTGTCTATAAGGTTTCAATTTGACAAACACCCAATCTCCTATGTCAAAAGCGATGTTTGTTCGGGACTTGTCTGCTAAAGTCTTCATGCGGTGTGCCTTCAATAAATTGGATTTGAGAACTTGCAGAACTTCATCTCGCTGCAGCAAATAAGACTCGACCAAGTCACTAACAATACTTCCCAAAATATAACGAGCAATGGTAGGAGGCTCCCTTCCATACAAGGCTTGAAAAGGAGTCATGCCCGCAGATGTTTGATAAGCAGTATTATACCAGAATTCATCCCATGGTAACATAGCTACCCAATTAGAAGGTACTTTTGCAACATAGCATCGCAAGTATTGCTCTACACACTTGTTAAGGGCCTCTGATTGCCCATCACTTTAGGGGTGATAAGAGGTACTCATAGCCAAGGTCGATCTCTGCAAATGATTAATTTCCTACCAAAAAGAGTGTATAAACATGGGGTCTCTATGTGTGACTATGGTACGAGGAGGACCATGTAGTCTGATCACCCCTACGATAAACGCTTCAGCCACAGTACAAGATGAGAAAGTTGAGGGCAAAGCTATAAAATGGCCATACTTGGTGAGACAATCCACCATTGTCATAATCGTAGTCTTTCCTTTGGAACTATGAAGGCATGTAATGAAGTCCATGGCAATGTCTTCGAACACCTGATCCGGAATTGGCAAGGGTTGTAGTAACCCCGCGGGATGCAAGCTAGAGTCCTTCATTTGTTGGAAAATCTGACATGCTGCAACATAGGCATGAATATCCTTGCATGTGTTTCCAAAAAAAATTGGAAGCCAACCGATGATAAGTGCGCGCAATTCCCGCGTGACCACCTATGGCTGTGGCATGAAATTCATACAGCAAATTCTGGCGCAATGGAGAATCAGAGGGTATAATCAATCTTCCCTTGTAGAACAATAGACCTTCTCTGAAGTGATAGTCCTCATACGCTACATCACCTTCAGTCAAAGCCTTTTGGATGGCTAGTAGCTCAGGGTGTGACTGATTTACTTGCCTGAGCTCCTGCTCTATAGCAAAATAAAGGACAGTGATGGCCATGAAGACTTCCTCTGGAGTACGAGATAGCGCATCAGTTGCACTGTTATGCTTGCCGGGTCTATATACAATCCAGAAATCATAGCCCACCAACTTAGTCAACCATTTTTGTTGTTCTCGTGTTTGGATCGTTTGAGTGGTTAAATTTCTTAAGGATTACTGATCAGTGAATATAGTAAATTGTCGTCCTAGGAGATACTGCCGCCATTTTCCAACCACTTGGGTGATGGCGAACATTTCCCGATGGTAGGTAGAAGATCGATGCATGCGTGAACTCAACTTTTGACTGAAATAAGAAATTGGGTGGCCATGTTGTGAAAGTACCGCACCGATGCCTAATCCAGAGGCATCTGTTTTCACCTGAAAGCCTTGGCTAAAATATGGCAATGCTAAGACTGGAGTACATCCCAGTTTGGCCTTAAAAGCATCAAAAGCACTTTGTTCTATATTTGTCCATTTCAATGAGTCCTTGCGCAACAAATCACAAAGGGCCCAACAATAGCAGCATAATGGTGTATGAAACGCCTGTAGTAGCCAACTAGTCCCAAAAAACTCCGAACTTCCTTCACGGATCGAAGTGGAGGCCATTGTTGAATAGCCTCAATCTTGTTAGTATCTACTGCCAAGCCTTGCGCCGAAATAATGTGTCCCAAGTATTCCACCGAGGGCTGCCCAAATAAGCATTTAGAATGCTTGGCTACTAATTTGCGCCAGCGCATCAACTGGAGGATGGTAGCCAAATGTTTCAAGTGTTCACCCCACGTTGGACTATAAACCAATATATCGTCAAAGAAAACCAATACAAAGCGACGTAAGTAAGGTCTGAAGATCTCATTCATTGTTCCTGGAAGGTGGAGGGAGCGTTAGTTAATCCAAAAGGCATTACTAGAAACTCGCAGTGACCATCATGGGTACGAAATGATGTTTTAGCCACATCCTCAGGCCTGACACGAATCTGATGGTACCTAGAAAGAAGGTCCAATTTCGAAAAATACTGTGCACCAGCTCATCTATAGTCGGGATTGGAAAGCGGTCCCTGATGGTGATTGCATGAAGTGCGCGATAGTTGACACAAAGTCTCCATGTGCCATCCTTCTTCCACACTAGCAGTACTGGGGAAGAGAAGGGACTAGTGCTCGGTCGTATCACCCTTTCCTTAAGCATATCAGCTACGAGTTGCTCCATAATTTTCTTTTGAAAGTATGGGTACCTATAAGGTTTCACGTTCACTGGTTGTGCATCCAAATTGAGATCAATTGCATGATCTTGGGTACATGAAGGAGGTAAGCCTACTGGCTTCTGAAATACGTCCTCATAAGATTCCAAAAGTGCTACCAAGTCTGTTGCCGTCTTCCCCGTCCTTTCTTTTTCTTCAGCAACCATTTACAAACAAAAGAAAGAAGCGATAGCATCAGTTTCTGCCATCCATCTCAAGCTATGCAATTGTACTGGTTGTACATCAGTGGGACAATCACTTTGCCAAGATACTCTGGACCCATTCAATGTGAATTCAAACACTCGTGTTGCATAATCCGTGAGGACTGGTCCAAGCATTGCCAACCAAGCTACCCCTAGAACAATATCCGCACCATGGAAGGGAAAAACGTACAAATCCTCTATCACAGAACTTCCTTTAATAAGTAAAGTAACCTTCCTGGATATCGCCTCACTTTGTAAACGTTGCCCACTTCCCACCATAATAGAGAATTTAGGAATTGTTTCAACAGGGATCTGAAGATGCTTAGCAGCTCGCGGTTGCAAAAAATTATGGGTGCTCCCTCCGTCAACTAAAACCTGAACTGTAGTTCCATTCACCTGCCCTATAAATCGCAAAGTTGATGGAGAAATTCCTCATGTTAAGGCATGGTAAGAAATCGAGGAGTGCTCTTGTAATTCCATGCACTGCATCTCTTCAGCGAGGACTTCGTCAGTGATGAGACTATCAAACATATTGGTTGCTATATCTGATCCATCAGTGATCAATAGTAGCTGCGGCGGAGTCTTGCATTTATGACCAGTTATAAGCTTTTCCTCGCAATAAAAACATAAGCCACGCTCACGACGACTTTGAATTTCAGCATGTGTTAATCGTTTAAGAGGTGGTCGAGTTGAGATGGGAGTTGGAGCAATGTTAATATTTATGGATGAAGAGGGATTATGATTTAGGGAAGATGAAGGGGTGGGAAAAAGGGGTGGAGTTTTTGCAAAAGCTGGCCGAACGGGTCCCTTTTCAGCTTGGATCTGACGTTCATGGATATGTGCCAGATCAAGTATTTTCTCATAGCTATTGGGAAAATGAACCAAAACAGAGGTCTTAATATCTTCACGAAGCCCAGAAATAAAGAGACGTACCATACGACTGTCAGTCATGTCGTCGGTCTCATTTGCTATGGTTTCGAATCTGGCCTGAAAATCTGACACGGTGATCGTTTGACGGAGCTTCGCTAGTCGTCCCTCAGCGGACTCTAAACCTTTCTGATGGAAACAGATACGCACCTTCGAAGCAAAATGCTCCTAATCAACAAGTTGTTTGTTCCGAAAAAGCCACTGGTACCACTCTAATGCATCGCCGTCGAGGTAAAACGAGGCGAGTGATAACTGTTGGTTTTCCTCGATTTTTTAAAAATCAAAGTATCGTTCCACTTGGAAAATCCAAGACTCTGGATTGTCTCCACGAAAACGGTTTATCTCCACCGAAGCTGGTTTGTGACGACGCGTCGCAGTTGCCGGAGATTGGTCGTCATCCACTGTTTTTCTCCCAATAACCTCCATTAACATAGAACGGATGTCCGCCAAATCCCTAGCAAATGAGGTCTTCACCACCTGCATCGCTTCTTCCACGAGTGACTGTAGTTTTTGGTCATCCATGGGAGACCTCTGGATGAAAGCACCAATGTAACAATACTCTAATTATCACACTGTATTAGCAAGAATCTATACTCAACTAAAGCTCAATTGCTTATTCTCCATAAGCCAAATTACAGAATAAGATGTGAAATGTTGAAAATACTAAAGGAAGTGATTGGGGATACATAGAAGGAGGTGAGAGACTAGAAGAAGGGAGAGGAGAGAACAAGATCAACTCATAACAATAATCGGATACCCTGCATTGTTAAACGTTTGCTGCTTTATACCCTTGTCATAACAAACTTTTTTATTCCTTTCCACACATAGTCCTCAAGACGTTTTGGAGGAATTACTCTACAACTCTCATGTGGCATCCCCATGTGCTCATCCCTTGTGGCATCCTCCGTGGCATCCTCGTCAACGTTACTATTCACAATATTAGATTATGAGGCACATGAACCCATAATCTCTTCGTTAAACCAGGTATTTATATATGTATTTTCTAGAATTGGCTAATATTCTCTGTTGACACATATGCTCCAAAAAGTTGAATGATGCACTTTGTTAATTACTTAATTACTGAATTATTTATCCAAGAAAACAAGAATCAACACCCACTTAGTGCATTTCTTCTTCTTCTTTTAGTGGTGCACTCATGCTCTGGAATCCTAAATCCATATATGTAGGAATATATCCTCATAACCCACATTTGTGTTATATGCGGGTAAAACCGAGGCTATTGAGCATCCCGATTTCCCGATGAGGCAAATGAAGCAAGGACGTAACTACAAGGAATCGGAATCGATGTCAGGAGCCTCTCGTATCAAGGCCCGAACAAAACACCTACCGCACGGAGCCATCGAGACATCGCCCCCCAGATCCGGTTCGACTTCCAAGACCTCCGAAAGCATTATCAAACGACCGTGCAGGATTAACAAAGGGTCGTGATACTCATGCCCAATTGGATATTGATAAGTGGGGATTTTGACTACGTATTAGCGCCTTTTAGCTTTGGTTTTTGTCTAAACGCATTGATTGTGGTCCGAAACTAATGAAATGTGCAAAATTGCAGGAATGTTGGAAGTTGGACTCCCGAGATGAAATCCGACTCAAAAAGGAGTAGTCTAAACACAAGACAACAAAAGGCATAGAAGCTTACAACGCGTGGTCCGCGGAATTCCATTTGCCGCTGCAAACAACAAAGGAAAACACAACTGACTTTCTAGCAAATTGAGGACCGCACATGAATTGTGCGGCCGCAAAAGAAGAGCTTGAGATCAACTTCAGAGGGTGTGCAAATTTTCCAAGTCCATAGCTCCATGGATTTGCGGTCCGCACAAGAATTTTGCCTCGCAGACATAAAAGTTCGGACCGCAAAAATATTGCCTCGCGTCTGCAGTTCAGAATTGTGCGGCCGCAGAATCCCAGCTCATGCCAGATGAAAAATTCTGCGGACCGCACTTAGAATTGTGTAGTCGCAGAACCTCCCAAAGGGAATTTTCTTATATAAATAGATGAGTTTCACAAAATTAGGTCAAGCTTTTACATCAGCAAGTCTTGTAGTCGATTTTCTTTGCCTCTTTTGGAAGTTTTCTATATTTTGGTGTATTATACTATAGATTTTATCATTTTAATTTTACATTATGAGTTTAATTAGTATTTCTTCATCTCTTTATTCAATTTCAACCATGAGTAGCTATATTTTCACTAACCCTAGCGTGTAAACCTTATGGGTATCTAATTTAGTGCTAGTTTATGATTGAGTATTTATTATTTAGCCTTGTTCATGCTTTAATTTGTTGAATTAATGGTTGCAAACATTAGTTCATGGCTATTTGACTTAGTCTCTACTTGAAAAAGAGAGACTTAGTCTAGAAAAACTTGGCTAACAAGAAATCGGGTCAATTTAGAGATTGATTAACCCAATTAAAGGGTTCAACCTAGAGATAGTAATAACTCGACTTGAGCTTTTGTCAACCGTTTTGTGTGATTCCAATTGGTCTTGAGAAAGCCAAATTGGAAAAAATCACTATCTGACCGAGAGATATTGAGCGGGTAATTGAGAGTTGATAGCTATAATACACCCCAATCAACAAAACAAGTATTAAGGTTTTTATCCCATTAGGCAAGCACCTAGGTGATGGTCACATGCCTAGGGTTTTTACAAACTTGAAAAACATCAAATACAATATCTTAGTCTTATTTCTTTAGTTTGCAATATTTAGTTTTAAAGTAGAAACAGAAACAAAACCCTTTTCGTGGAAGTGCAAATTAAGATATTTCAATTTCACGCATTAGAATATATACTCCTAACTCCCATATAGATCCTTGTGGATTCGATCCCTGCTCTTCGTTGGGTTACTACAATTGCAATTGACCGTTTCATACCTTGTTTTGAGGTGTGGATTGAGCGCGATAGTCAGATATCACGGTGTGAATCTGGACCCGTATCGGCAACAGATCGGTGTTTAGAGAAAAGGAAGATTTTCACCTCTCTTAGAATTGCACTTAGGATAAAACTCCACTACTATATAAAAGGGAAACTTATTATTCAAAAGACACACTGTAACATTCATATCAGAGCAATATAAATTTGTTTTCTTTGCTCCTAAAAGTACTTCAAAGTCCTTAATTTTTCTCATAGTTCATTATAAGTGTTTGGCTCCGAACCGAAGGCAGACTAATTGTTAAGCTGATAACTGAGTCCGTACTCAATACTACTACTAGTTTGGCTGTTTATTCTATCTTTAATTTGCCCATCAAACGTTATTAATCACTTGTATTGCATTAGTCCACATATTTTTAAAATCTTGTATATATCGAATTATTATCCATTTTTAAGGGTAAACATGTGTATCTTAATTTTGTCAATGAGGACAAAATAGAAAAATTGTTAAACTATTTTCTAATTAAAAAAATATTTTTTTTTTTTTGGGGATGAATTAATAACTGAACTGTATCATACAAAATGAAGTTAAGAGAGTATTACTTAAAAGGAAGAACATAAATTTCTTTTATTTTTGTTTTTATGTTCTTTCTATTCCATTTCAATTATACGCAGAACACAGGTTAAAATTTATTTTGTATTTTACTAGCTTTTGTTTTAATAATATTTATAAACTCATATCTATCTTTTTGTTCTTTAATAATATAACAATTCATTAATTTCATGTTATATTCACATCACATGGCTTGAAAGATACTAATTACTCTTTATCATATTAGATATCAATTTATAAATTTAATATTTTTTTATTTGTATTTTGTGGATATAGTTGTAATACCGCTCTTAGGACCGGAATATAAGAAGTTAACATAAATAAGTTATCTTGTTACACATATAGAAAAATTAAGAAAATTAACAAGCCATGCCCGATTAGGTTCCGCGCATAAGTATATATTGGGCTCATCAACGAATCACTCGGTCTCTAATTCAGCTCACAGGCTCAGATTAGTGTGTTTACCCCTGTGCTTCCAATGAATATAAGGAGGATCAGTCCATCAATTCGATCAAATTAGTGCTATTTGAACTAGCAAACACCCAATTAACTTAATATTTTTTTTGATTACATGACAGCAAAATATTAAAAATTTTAAACTTTAAATATGTGTAATAATGAAATATTAATAGGGCAGTGTAGATTGTTCCATCAACGTTTTACTTTTACCCCTATTTCCGGAGACACTTTCAAATATTCATTATTGTTGTTTTTCAAGAGTGGCTTTGCGGGGACCATTTTTTAATTGCACAATCGGAATGTATCTATTTTACTAGCGAGGTTAATTACTCGATAACCACTTTGTTTGTCCAACAATATTACTATGGATTTTCTACGCGTTTGTAGTTAATCAGCCAATTTTAAGAGTATAACAAAGCACATAAATATGTAACTCATTTGAATTTTAATGTGATGCCCAATTTTGCACCATCAGTTGAATCAGTTAGGCCTATTCATTTGGATCGGATATCCAAAATCCGAATCGATCCTTTCAATTTCAGATTTTGGATTTCGGATTGTGTTTATAAAAATTTCGGATTTTGGATCGGATTCGGATTGGTATATTTTAATCCGATCCGATCCGATCCGATCCGAAATCCGAAATTATTACGTAATGTATAAATACTACACTTTAATTTCGGATAGTCAGTACTTCCTTTACATCTTCCTCCAAATTATTACCTTTATAATTGCTAGAGTTAGCTATATTGGCATCATAGTACTTTCATAATTGTATAAACATGAATTTTTCTTAATGCATTGCTTCTTTTACAAAGAAAATATACATATTAGTTTGCAACTTTGAGGCATTTACGATCTGAAATCCGATCCGATCCAAACTTTTAAAATCCGAATATGATCCGATATAATTTGGATCGGATTCGGATTGCATTTTCTAGAATCCGAAATCCGAATCCGAAATATGCTAAATCCGATCTGATCCGTGCACAACCCTAGAATCAGTACCCACTTTTTATAAAATATTTAACTGAGACCTATTTTTTTTGTAACTTCAAGTACATACATTTTTCTCTTCTTCTTCAAATGTTGTTTTATTCTTCATTGTGTTTAGGGTTTCTTCTTATTCTTAGTTGCAAAATAGGTTTATTAAATTATTTATTGTTTTTTTAACAATTTGAATGATTGGGATTTATTTTTTATGATATTTGAAAGTTATGTTTAAATTTAAG
Organism: Nicotiana undulata; assembly: GCA_005239495.1. Taxonomy (NCBI): domain Eukaryota; kingdom Viridiplantae; phylum Streptophyta; class Magnoliopsida; order Solanales; family Solanaceae; genus Nicotiana; species Nicotiana undulata. Next base: position 22,898 of record ML255879.1, read on the forward strand.
CTCATTTGGAGTACTTTGGGTGTTGAATCGTGTTGGATTGTTGAAATTCGACGAACAAGTTTAAGTTTCAGAGCTCGAGATACTGAATCTGATTTTGAGTCTGAAGTTGTATCGAAAAATTAAACTACTTAAGATTGCAGATTTTGAATCTGGTTTGAATATGAAGTTGTACTGAATAATTGAACTACTTAAGATTATAATTTGTGAAGTTGCAATTGAAAGATAAAAGTGTGATGACCCAAAGGGTCATTTTATGAATTTAGACTCCGTTCTAGGCTTATTAGCCATAAAAAGATTAATTTTAACTATCTCGATTTGCGTGCACAGTCCGGGCGTGAAAGCGGAAAGCTTTTATGTTAAAATATAAGAAACAATAATTTTTAGAATTATAAAATTTGGTTTTAGTTGACTTGAGTCAACATTTTGAGTAAACGGACTCAAATCTGTGTTTCGACAATCCCGGAAGGTCCGCAGTAAAATATGGGACACGGGCGTATGTCGGGAAATGAATTCCGAGGTCCCAAGCCTTAGAAATCAATTTTTGAAAGAAATTATTTTGCTGAAATATTTATGAAATAATGAAAAGAATTAATGTTTGAAGTCATTGNCCGAGGTCCCAAGCCTTAGAAATCAATTTTTGAAAGAAATTATTTTGCTGAAATATTTATGAAATAATGAAAAAAATTAATGTTTGAAATCATTAGTATCGGGACCGTATTTTGGTTCCGGAGGCCGGTACAGATTTGTTATGATATTCAGGCCTTGCCTGTGAAATTTGGTGAAATACGGAGTTCGTTTGACGTGATTCGGACATCCGGTTGAAAAGTTATGAACTATAAGTGTTCTTGAGGAAAATAATGAGTTTTGAGGTTTAATTCGTTGTTTTACATGTTATTTTCATGATTTGATCGAAGGAGCAAGTCCATATTATGCTATTAGCCTTGCGTACATGTTTGATTTAGAGCCCCGAGGGCTCGGGTGAGTTTCAAATAGGTTTGGGTTGTGTTGTGTTCGTTCTTTCTTATGCTTCGACGTAATTCATTCAAGCATAAATGATATCATATTGAACAAATGAGCTTAGATTCGTATCGTAATTACGGACCCGTAGCAAAAAGAATCATCGAATTTGGACATCGTATGAGGATTTTATGGCCATTTTACCAAGGTTGCCAGATTTTTCTGGTTAATTACGAATTTGCCCATGACGACGTATTAAGAATCTGCACTATTTGCAAATCTTAAAACCTATATATCTCCTTCATTATAAGTTCAAATTGAGTGATTCAAAAACCTAAATTCATTAGAATTTCACAAGGAATCCATTGGACATAAGAAAATCGAGTTTAGGGATCGTTTGGCACAAGAAATGAGACAGAATAGCTGGCAGAAAAATAAATACAAAACGGGTAGACTTCTTCTTCTTCAAATTTTCGAACCCCACAACCCTAGGAATGAATTTCTTCACCAAATATCATCACCAAGTCATAGGTAATCAATTCTAAACTTTACTCCTTCAATTACCCATTGTTTTCATCACTTTTAAATAAAAAACTAAAAATTTTCATGGTAAAAATTGAGGGTTCAGGTAGAATAGGGAATTTTATAAAAATCGAATCTTTATCTCGAATTGAGGTCGGATTTCAAAATTAATTGTATATTTGGGTTCGTGGGTGAATGGGTAAATGTAATTTGGTTCGAAGCCTGAGTTTAGACCAAGTGGGCCGGGGGTCGGGTTTTCAATTTTTTTAGAAAACTTAGGAAAAATTATACTATTTCACGAGGCAATCCACATCGATGTAATGAAAGTGAAGGACCCACGACAATGACAGAACGTCCTGAATAATCGACTCGTTTGCCAAGCAGAGCTAGTTGGTGAGGCAATAGCTTACCAAGGTGATGATCAGTAGCTGGTCCGAGAGGATGATCAGTCACACTGGGACTGAGACACGACCCAGACTCCTACGGGAGGCAGCAGTGGGGAATTTTCCGTATTTTCAATAAAGTTAGTTTCTTTAGCATTAGTTAATGATATTAAGTTAATTTTGATTAGATTCGAGCAATTTAGAGGTGAATTCAAAAGGAAAAGCAATAATTGAGCTGTGAGTGGCCTTCGAAATTGAGGTAACTGTTTGGCCTAACTTTAGCTTGAGGGAATAGGACGCCCCACTTGTTTGCTACGTGAATTGCATGGGTGTGGTGTATAGGTGTGGTGACGAGTATCTATGCACCACCCAAATCGTTTGTTAAACATGATCCCCTTTCCCGTTCCCACTTATTTGATCATTGTTTTAACTGTTACATGTTCATTATTGTTTCTATGACTATTTGGCCTTGTTGAATTGTTGTTAGTTATCGTTGTGACTATTTGGAAAGAGTATTGGTTGTTTGAACTGGTTCCCTTGTCATATAAACATGGTTGAGAGGTTTGGTATTGTTTTTATGAAATATATATATATATATTTTGATATTCCTGTTGGTTTCATGGTTGAGAGGTTATTGATGAGGTTATAAGAAAAATTCAGTTTATTATTTATAATTGTTGAGGTTCGCGTGTTTATTGGGTTTCATTGAGTTATTTCCAATTGTTGTTGTAAGTGTGTTAAAGATGTTGGTTGTTCTCTTGAGTTTATCATAGTATATAAAGACTGAGCTAGATTGACAGAGTTACGGTGTTTACCTATATTCTGGTTGGTTTTATTGTGAAATATTATTGGTTAAATCTTACGAGGTATATGATCTTC